>CAXKVY010000656.1:0-59593 GCA_964058915.1 Tetropium fuscum
TGGACCTTATTTCTTGCCACAACGTGTAAATTCAGAAAATTTCCTACAATTTTTAGAAGAACACCATGGTAATATATGGGAAGTCATTCCTTTGAATTTAAGAAGACAGTCTTGGATTCAACTTGATGGGTGCCCGGCCCATTATGGCAGAAATGTAAGAAATTGGCTAAACATTAACTATCCAGGGAGGTGGATAGGTCGTGGAGGTCCAGTGGCGTGACCTCCCAGATCCCCCGATTTAACACCACTTGACTTTTTTGTGTGGGGATTCATTAAGGAAATAGTGTATACCACTCCGGTTAATACACTTGAGGAACTTCAAAATCGCATTAGAGCTGCTTGCAATGAAATAAGGGTGCATCATTTAGTTAACTTAAGACGTTCTATGATACGTCGCAGTGAAATGTGTATTGAGAAGAACGGTTTACATTTTGAACAAAGTATCTAATTTTATGTATGTAGGTACTAGTGCTATTGTTATTAATTCTTGTAATTGTTATTTATAAATCATTATTGCTAACAATTGTTATTTATTCCACAATTATTATTGTTAATTAAATATTGCTATAAATTCAAAAATGTTTATATCTCCATAAACATTAACATCAATGCTCATCTAATGTTTTTTTTTGTAATTGTAATTACTTGGAAAGAGATAAAGATATTTCGGCTTTTTAGAATCCTTAACACACCATATTTAGGTAGGTTTCGTTGAAAGAATTAAATATTTAGCCGATAATTATTATTGCTAATAAATAAATTACTTAATTTAGTACCACATCAAACACTAAAAATCAAAATAACTAGGAACCGCACAGGAATTTCGAAACAGAAGAAGGGACATTATTTTTGTTAAACTGTATGTAGATAATGAAAATAACAGTTTTTTTTTAAATAGTCTTTGGCGTAGATGTTCTGTTTACGAAAGGGGTGGAGCACCCCTTCCACCCCGCCACTGTGCAAGTTTTTTAACATTCTTACCTCTTGTTTTATACGCCTTAATTAATAGGCATTATCCCCCAAACATGAAAAAATCTAAGCGTTCGTTTATAAGTCATAAAGAAAATTCGAGAAAAAAAAATTATAATAACGACATTACACTGTCAGAGAAACAACGGCCAATATCTCTAAAACTGTCGTAGTTAGAACAAAATTACAAGAGATCAAAATTGTTACTAAGGGGCCGTTATTTTAGAAATATGTATCAGATAATGTCAGTGGCGTACGAAAAAAAAGTTCCATTATGCAGAATATCCGAAGTACCCGAAAAAAGTAACATCCACTATAGTATTTTCGACAGAAACAATACAACATGTTGATCCTATGCAGGTTAAGATATGTGTAAAATATTTAGTGAATATATCATTCCGTTCAGAAAATATTACACATTAATGTAAAAAAAAATGAAACTTTAACACCTTGTATCTTCCTTAGGAAGCTAGATCGGCCATATATTTATAGGCACTTTTCTTTTTAAAAACGTGCGTTCTATCCCCTGTTAAAGTTTGTCTACGAAAAACTGACTCACCCTGTATATATATATATATATATATATATATATATATATATATATATATATATATATATATATATATATATATATATATATATATATATATTATATATATATATATATATATATATATATATATATATATATATATATATATATATATATATATATATATATATATATATATATAAGTAACAATGTTCATTACTATGCAATAATTCTCGATACTAATTTTAATGAAGAAAGCAAAATGGGATAGGTACAGCAAATGTAATGGCCGAAAATAAAAGATAAATAAGTATTTCTTAAGTAGGTCAAATAAAAAAATGGAGTTCCTATCTCAGTTTTTATAATATCGTTTGTTGTTTATTGATTTTTTCTTTTGAATAAGAAACATCTATTTAGTCTATTCAGCTTCTGATTATGCCCAAAAAAATATGAGACAAAGTTGCGTACCAGAAGTCTTTCGATACCACGGCACACTAAGCATCAATATCTGCCAAGGTTCATATCATGGCCACTTATGCTTAATAAAATAAAATGATTATTAACTCAAGTTTAAAAACAAATGTCATGGTGCGATACATGGTTGAAAAGAGAATTTAAAGACGAATCAGATGGGCAAAAAAATATACAGGGTACCATTTAAAACAACAAAATTTGCGTCACTTCCGCTTAAACCGGAAGTTTAAGCAAATGTTTGATATGTTCAAAAAAAGGACAATTATGTAATATACAACTCTCCCAAAGTTGAAAATTTTAACTTTTTAAATAGTAAAGTTACAGAGCGTGACATGTCTCCTGTGTCACCCGGTATATATATATGTATATATATATATATATATATATATATATATATATATATATATATATATATATATATATATATATATATATATATATATATATATATATATATATATATATATATATATATATATATATATATATATATATATATATATATATATATATATATATATATATATATATATATATATATATATGTAAGAATAATGTGCACTAAAAATACTGTGTAAAAATACTCACAATACATTTAAAGAAAATACTGTCAAATCTACAGATAGCAGAGACTATACAAAATAAGTAAGCATTTTAAAATATTCTACATATTTATATCATGCGTGACTGCTACTGTTGCTTCTATTATAGTGCCTAATATTACTGGGAATAATTACATTTTCTAGATATATAGGTACTTTTTAATATAGGTATACTTTTCTGATCCAGATATTGTTTTTGTACATTATTTGTGGTTGAGGATAAGGAAAGATTAATAAAATCATTTATTATGGTATTTATCTAATATTTCATTAAAATATAAGCACTATTCGTGTATTAGATAGATATTAGTATCGTCCAGAGAAAGCAAATATAATACAAGAATATACAGCCTTCGCTACCTAAAAATAATAACGACATTAATACTATGATAGACCAAGACTCGACCTAAATATATTGCATCAATATTCTGAATAGTCTGAATTATTTTGAAACCTGGGGCCCATACATGCTGTAAAAGATTTTATCGTGATAACTTCAGAATCGAATAGGATATATCAAATTAGTAATAAACTTAAACTCTATACAATTAAACAGAAAAGTTTCGCTCCCGAGATAGATAGCGTCAAATTTTCGGGTTTATTTCTTGCAATATTATCTTGAGTACGTTCGTGTTTTTTGGTACGAAGTTTTTTGTTATGAAAATGCATTAAAATATGGTAAAGAAAATCTTGATATGCATTACATAAGCATTAGGTGGTTCATCTTTTCTATATTTTCTATATTTTCTATATTTTCTATATTTTCTATATTTTCTATATTTTCTATATTTTCTATATTTTCTATATTTTCTATATTTTCTATATTTTCTATATTTTCTATATTTTCTATATTTTCTATATTTTCTATATTTTCTATATTTTCTATATTTTCTATATTTTCTATATTTTCTATATTTTCTATATTTTCTATATTTTCTATATTTTCTATATTTTCTATATTTTCTATATTTTCTATATTTTCTATATTTTCTATATTTTCTATATTTTCTATATTTTCTATATTTTCTATATTTTCTATATTTTCTATATTTTCTATATTTTCTATATTTTCTATATTTTCTATATTTTCTATATTTTCTATATTTTCTATATTTTCTATATTTTCTATATTTTCTATATTTTCTATATTTTCTATATTTTCTATATTTTCTATATTTTCTATATTTTCTATATTTTCTATATTTTCTATATTTTCTATATTTTCTATATTTTCTATATTTTCTATATTTTCTATATTTTCTATATTTTCTATATTTTCTATATTTTCTATATTTTCTATATTTTCTATATTTTCTATATTTTCTATATTTTCTATATTTTCTATATTTTCTATATTTTCTATATTTTCTATATTTTCTATATTTTCTATATTTTCTATATTTTCTATATTTTCTATATTTTCTATATTTTCTATATTTTCTATATTTTCTATATTTTCTATATTTTCTATATTTTCTATATTTTCTATATTTTCTATATTTTCTATATTTTCTATATTTTCTATATTTTCTATATTTTCTATATTTTCTATATTTTCTATATTTTCTATATTTTCTATATTTTCTGTTTTCTATATTTTTTATATTTTCTATAATTTCTATATTTTCTATATTTTTTAGCTTTTCTCTTTTCTATCTGATTGTTGTATCATAACGGTCTAGACTAGACGGACCCGTAGACAGTCCCTAAAAAGAATTGGGACGGAAGCGTCCCAATTGAATAATGCCTTAGAATATGCCCTTTGCTTAGGTAAGGGAAATTAAAATTAAAAGGAAAATGTACCTACGAGGGTTCTTTCCGAACTCTTATTTAAATTTCATAAAATTGTCTAATCTTCGTAAAATAAGATCAATCAGCCGTCAGCAATATATATGATAATATAATTATAGTTAAAAGTTTATCACTATTATACCAATATTATAGCATAGCAATTCAATTGATATAAAAAATATATTGGTGCCCCTCCAAAAGAACTTAGTTATCTTATAAATTCGTATTTTTTCGCAGTTTTACAACTTTTTGGGCTCACGTGAAAGTTGAAGCGTTTGCTAAATTACCTGTGAATGGCGTTCAAGGCCACGAAGTTGCAAATCTATGTACAACAAAATTCCATTTTTTTAAAGCAGATAATTTATGCAAAAGGCACTGGCGAATTTACAGATCAATAAAGCTACTAACCACCTAATCCTCCTAATTACACATCTCTGTGATGCATATCAAGACTATTTTCTAAATGTTCTTGCAGCTTCATGGTGAAAAACGCTTCTCCAAAATGTAGAATAATTATTGATATCGTAAAAGTATAAAAAAAATTCTAAGAAATTTCAAAAAAATTAATGCTTTCTATCTCGGATATGAAGCGTATCTGTACCTAAGATTATAGAGCAAACTACACTTTTACGTAACTACTATTCGATCCCTAAATTGTAAATGTTAGAAACTGTTATGTATATATATATATATATATATATATATATATATATATATATATATATATATATATATATATATATATATATATATATATATATATATATATATATATATATATATATATATATATATATATATATATATATATATATATATATATATATAACTGCTATATATATATATATATATATATATATATATATATATATATATATATATATATATATATATATATATATATATATATATATATATATATATATATATATATATATATATATATATATATATATATATATATATATATATATATATATATATAACCATTTGTTATAGAAAATGTCGATTTTATTTCATATGCTTTACTATTTTTAAAAACAACATTTTAGTGATTAAGTTTTACCTTCACTAATGAATTGATTCCTATAACATTCAAGTTACCCAGATGCATTTGTATAGGTTTTTGGGACCTTATCATTATTACGAGAAACTTCTTTTTAATTTCATCAGATTGATCATACCAGTTACTTTTAAAAATTGCCTCGGTGGTTTTCAAGCCCTAAAATACAACCCTTGGTTAGACTGATAACTAAATTTATTTTAAATATTTTAGACACAGATTTCACTAGCCTCGATATTTCAAAAGTTCTGAATATACGTATTGACGTATTCTTTTTATTTCAACATCTTTCTACTTATACACTTAATATTATTAAACTGTGGTTCTCTACCTCTAGAGTAATTTCATTTGCGTTGTAGTATACACCATATATCTGTGCTTGTATAACTAAGCTGCATCCTAAAGCAAATATGAATTCCAGATTCATTATGCCGCTAGAGCCTGCCTGAAATTTAATATAAATATATTATTCAAAGGCCCTGTCTTATTAGAAAATAATGTAATGACGTTAATTTGCCAATATATTGCTAAAGTACTTAAACGTTTACTTGCAGAAAATAAATAAAAAACTGTCAGAGAGAGATGATAGGATTTTCCTATGAAATCTCCCAGGTAGAACCATTTCATGGTAGAATCCAAATCTTGTACATATCTGAAATAATGCCATGAATTATGATTTGTGTTAGAAATATGATAAAATATAAAGGCATTAATCACTTTTTTCTCATTTGAGTATCATTAATATGAACAGGAGAATTACTTTATTTTTCTTCAACTGCAATTAGTTTAAAATATGCTGTGCAAGATGTAATAATAATAATACAATTACATATTGAATAAAACTAATTACAAGTCGTCATTAAAACTGGTATAACTTATTATCTTCATTACCTAATTATATCTTTATGGTCCAAAATCAAAAGCCTTAAAACTCTGTCAGCATTTATATTACTGCTCTTACAGAATTCTCCAAAGTGCTCAAACTTGTAATTCAGCATTTTCAATCGAAGAGAAGCAAATATGATGAAAGACAGAAACAGTGATTCACACACTGTATTATAAATAGCTCCAATAATAATTGTGATATTTTGATGATAATAAGCCAGCTCAAAATGCTTCTTGATATCGAATGGGTACCATCCTGCAAATTTTAAAGACCTCGAGCTCAAATCTTCTTCAGTATCCCATTTCTTAACTTCCTGTATGATAATGAGTACCAGTGTTCCACAAGCTAATGTGTTACAGACAGCTATAACATAAAATATTTTGAAATTGTAGAAAGCGCTCTTTATATACATTTTCTTCAGTGTGTCATTTTGCTCCTCAACTACTTGATCATGTACAAGCATGATTTCATTTATGAATTTTTTAATAGTGTTAGTCTGGGAAATAGCAATTTTCCAGACGAAGACCGTGTGGAACAGAACGTGAACGAGGTAGTTTATTTTAAACTCATCGCCGTCCCGCACGTTTACTACTCCAGATAGAAGGACGATCACAAATGTTGCATACACAGAAAGAAGAATAATTTTGTAGATAGTGTAAGCTAAGATTAGAAGTTGTCTTTTTGTTTTTAACGGCCACAGGCCAATAGAAGTCATCATAATTTTTGTGTACTTTAAAAAATGTGGAAATGCCATCGTCTAGGTGAACACTGCTGACTGTAAGACTTTTGTACTTGCTCATTTGGATTGATGTCTAATTGTGAATTATTTATTACAGATATCTCAAATTATAGGTATGTAAAGTGATTTGTTTGACAACTTGTATGTAATTTACGTTGACAAATGTAGCTCTAGCTAATATAATGTGTATGATTACCAAGGAGTTAGAGAAGACGTATTTTCTATTTGAATTTGCAGGAACTGCAATTTTCCTGGTTATTATCATTCTTAATAAGAACATAGTTTTGAACCAGGTAAAAACAGTCGAAACTTTTGTTTCAATATTAAAATGCAGCAGTCTTAAATAGAGTACCAAGTATATTTACTAAATTAATGTTACATTTGAAAATTGGCCTCTTCTTTTCTTGTCATAATATCTTACAGTTAGGGAACACCCACGACGGAGGTAAAGTCCGCGCCAGCGTTCTTTGCGTGTACGTCACGAGAACAGTGTGTCAAAGATATTATTATTTCGAATAAGAAATAATATTTCTGCAAAAACTGATACTGAATAATGAAAAGTAAAATGAATTAACGACCAATACTGTACAAATTTTAATGCAAGAAGAAACACTGTTCAGTCGTCCTTTTTATCACTTTCGTCGTTGTAGCAGAAATCTATTCTAAATTCTTCTTCAGAAGTGTCGGTGTTTAATCATAACGAATTTCTCATTCCTAAGCATGAATGATTACTTTTTCCGCATAACGTACATACTTTGCCCATAGTCCAGGGGTCACTTTTTCCAAAGCCTCCTTATTTTCTTAGACCAGATATTTCCTTAGAGATAAAAATGTGCTATTTTCGCCTCTCGAACCATTTTCACCCATATACGTTTTCACTTCATAATACGTTTTGTGGATTTTGAATATTATGGTTATATTGACAAGGTTATGGAGGTTATCTCAATACTTGACGACCACGTTCATTTACCATTTCATCAACAACACATCAGCGGTAATCTGGGCAATTACTCTTGAAATTTTTTTAAAAAACACGATATTAAATTCAGCCTTGCTGTAATGAATGATTCGTTCTTGTAGCCAATCTTGTAATTTCGGTTTGCTCCAAGAAGTGTTCGGTATTTTCTCAGCAAGTGCGCTGTAGTATGATGCATTGTCCAGAATAATTCTTCTAAATGGCGGTATCAGTTCCTCCAAAATCCTCTTTTAATGACTCTCTGTTTATAGAATCATGGTAATCGGAACTTTTTAATGTTGTTAAAAACATTACACCGGCGTTTTTCAATTTTCAGTACCAGCATGTTATATATGATACATCTTCTACCACTATTTGCGTATCTCTTGCTACAGCTTTTCATATTCGTCTCTCATATTCATATTCGTCTCATATTCACTCTGCTTCAAATATTCGTCTTGTAAAGTCCTTCTGAAAGCCCTATTGGGAAATATGTTTCATCCAAATATACATATGACCTACTGTTAATATGATAAAACTAAAATGTAAGTAAAAAGTGAATACGTTTTTAGACGATGCGATGTTAGGAAGCTGACAGACACAACGTTGATTCTTTTCCAGTTCATACTTAAAATCACTTCAAAAGTCAAAAGTTGACAGTCTTCAAAAGTCGATCTAAAGTTATATTAGAAATGTATATCATTTTATATATCACATTCTTAACTTCTTCTTTGATATTTTCATGTACGTCATCAGCTTTTCTTTTAATGCAAAATCTTATGTGAATACCCAGACGCATTAAAAACAATCCCATTTGTCTGTAATTATTTGCGAAATTTGCAATTTGCCCAAACTCATTTTCAGAGAGGCTATTATCGGATATAATGGTCCCCTTTTTCTTATCCACTAATGATAATAGGCAGAACTTCCCTAAAAACGATTTTGTATCATTCATATTTATATTTCCTATATATCTTTTGTAGTCATATTATATCATAAATACTATTATTTAGCCTAGGAGAATTAATGAAATCAACCGAAATAATTCGAGTCCTGATAAACATACTAAAAGTCCTCGAGCGTGGGGCCTGATCCGGCGGTAGGGCAGGGGGTGAAATGTCTCTTTTTCAGTTTGTTGCTTATATGTCTAGAATCTACCTAAAACCTAAAGCTTTATCACTGGAAGCGACGAGCAGTACTGTCAAGGTCAATGACGAGACTGTACTGCATTTCGATCCATTTTTATTATTTCAAAGGATTGCGATTGGGAAGGACGATATACGATATACGAGGGCCTTTTGGAAGATGAAAGTAATGAGTTTCTCAAAATAGACGAATGTACAGAGCATGAAGTCTTAACTGCTTTGAAAAAAATTAAACCGAAGTACACAATGGGCCCTGATAAAATTCCAGCTTTTATTTTACATGATTAATTCGCTCTCAAATTACATGTATTTCCTCATTCATTGAAGTGTTCCCATAATAATTCCCATATACAAAAAAAGTGTTAACAATAATATTGAAAATTACAGACCTATAACAATTGTCAACAATTGCTCAAAAAGTTTTGATATTTTGCTGTATGAACCAAGGTTTTCTTATGTAAAACACGGCTTTTTCAAGGGAAGATCGACCTCAACAGATCTTTTTTGTATAACCCAATATATATCTGACGCTATAGAGGCTATTTCGCAAGTTGACGTTAAATACACTGATTTCACTAAGGCATTTGACCGACTCGATCACAGAATTTTATGTTCAAAATTTAAAAAAATTGGTTTCTCAGGAAATTTATTGCTATTTTTGAAATCATATCTCGAGAATAGACACCACCACAATGAGTGCTGTGGTCAGCACTCTGTAGCATTTGTATCTACATTGGGTGTACCACAAGGTTCTGTTAGGGCCGTTATTTTTTAATATTTTCATTAATGATATTATAGTTGACATTGACGTAAATTGCCTATTATATGCGGATGATATGCAGTTGTATAATAAGGTAAATGATGTAAAAGATTGCCTGCTTTTACAAGCTGCCCTTGATAAATGTAGTAATTGGTGTAATTTAAACAAGTTACAATTAAATATAAGTAAGTGCAATGTTCTAACATTTTCTAAGAAACTTCAGCTTATCGAATTTAATTACACTTTAGATGAGTCAGTCCTTACCGTCCTCCAACGTTTCGTGACCTCTGTATAACTTATGACAGTAAACTGTCCTTCAATTATCATATAAACACAATTACCAGCGAAAGCTTTAGGTCACTCAGATTTATAATAAGGTCTTCTCATGACTTTAACGACATGCACACTCTGAAACTGTTATACCAATCTTTTATTAGATCCAAATTGGAATATTGTTCAGTTATTTGGTCTCCTCAGTATAATATCAATATACAGCATTTGGAGAGAATTCAGAGAGGTTTCTTAAAGGCATTGTCTTATAAGGATGATGCTATCCTGCTATTGGCTTTCCTCAAACTGAACTTTTAAACAGATACCCGCTGTCGAGTGTTTAGTCTCGAATAATTATATCACAGCAAATATTCCTCTACAATTTAATAAACAATATAACAGACTGTGGCGCCATTTTAAGTTTATTGAATTTTCGGACACCAAGGCTGGGTTCTAGACAAAACACATTATTTTATTTAATACCCACCCCTAGAACTAACATTCAAAAATCCTCACCCCTATATAAGATGTGTGAAAATTATAATAATCTTGAAGATCAGTTTGATATATTCCACTGCAATGCAGCTGCGATAAAAAATTGAACTCCCTAGTCGTAAATTATAATTTTGTTTTGTGTTTGCTTACAGTACTATATTTTTATTGTTAATACATATTTATTATATTGATATATCTGTAGATTGTATCTGTATATTGTATCTGCATATTATGTACTTACTTCTCCTACCCAGTAATTGGAATTCCTGTTGGATAGTGTATTGCTAAATAAATAAATAAATAAATAAATATACATTTGTCATCGCATTTTGAGTGAGAATTAGCTCGCTATCCATTGGCTTTATTTAATAAAGGTTGTATGAGAAAAACTTAGAAATCAGCTTTATATGATTGTTCTACCGATATCGACTACCGATATCGAATGGCAACTCAAATAATCTGATTCCGATATATGTGATCCGTACATTAACAATGTAAAATCGCACTATGGACCCCATTCTATAGTGGTGTTTGATGGCTACGATGGTACAAGTAACAGGATGAAGACATCGAAACAAAAACTAAAAGGGGCAACGAAATCGTCTATTGATATAAATTTTGAGCTGACTATGAAACCGGATTCAGCAGGACCATTTTCTGCCAAATGCAATAAACAAGTGCCAACGTATTAAACTACCTACAGAAAAATGCAGGCTGAGGAAATTGATACAAGAGTGGCTGTAAGTGATGCTGACTGTACAGTTATAGGGACTGTAATTAAGAAAGCTGCAAACAATTCTGTGACTGCTGTTATTGGAGAAGATGTAGATCTAATAGTCCTTTTAATGATTTTGAGACCATCAGCGAAGGAAATATAGGAATTTTGTCAAGTCGGGAAGAGGTAAATTGAAAACCAGAATACTTTCTTCCCAAGAACTGCAAAAACTTTCATTTGGTTGTTCCATTCTTTTCATTCATAGTTTCAGCGGTTGCGATACAACCTCAGCAATTTTCAAGGAGGGCAAAGCTTGACGTTTGAGGTGACGTTTCGTTTCGCATAGATATTGATTGCAAATCTTATTACTGTTAAATTAAGCTTTTTGAACAAAATCCATTAACAAAGGAAATAGCAGCCATCTTCTATGACCCAACATCAACTCAAGTCGCTATAGCAGAATCAGGAGAAAATATATTATGACAATATATCTGACAGTATATCGTGCGCCTTCTAGTCAGACTGATCTAAACAACGATCGAAAAATATATTTTTTTTTAAATCCAGTACCAAGCTTAAACCTAATCTTCGCTGCCATCTACCAAAGCGTTTGCGAAATATCACTCGTTTAAAGTTTACCACCAAGAGTGGCATGGGAACCAATTGCCTCCTCAAATATGAAGAGTCGATGAAAACCTGGAGCCAATCACAACCTTGGACCCTCCCGCATCTGACACAGTGTTAAATTCTATTTTTTGTCGCTAGAAGAGTAATTGTTCCGGGAAATGTGGCTGCCGAAAAACTGGCATTGATTTTACTGCAGGCCTATCTGTAATCGTTGCTTAGGTGCATCTACCAATGGAGTGCACGTAGATTTAAATAAAAAATATGACGATGACGATGTTAATGTTAAAGACAATTTGACATTATTTTTTTTATTTTTATTATATAATATAGATATTATATAATGACACCTATGAACATTTTTGATTTATTTTAATAAATAAATATGTAAAATAATTTAATTTTTATGTTTATATTCCTAAATATTTTAGAGATATAAACATAGAGATTGATATGTAAATATAGAGCAACAAACTGAAATAAAGAGACCCATCACATCCCCCCACCGCCGGCATATTCTCCACCCTCGGGGGCATTTAGTATGTTTATCAGGACACCCTAATGAATAACTATAACAAATTCCGAAACTACACGAATTATTTCGGCTTATCGTCAATTTTCAGCTTAATTTTTCTATACTAATTATGCTCACCACTTATCAGGGTAAACACATGTATGATGAAACTCTATGCAGTTTTATATTTTTATTTTTACGAGTCATGAATTTAAATCCATCTTAGCTTCACCAGAGACGTTTCGTTTCGCATCGATATTGATTGCAAACCTTATTACTGTTAAATTAAATTCTGGGGAGCTGTCGGATAAATTATAAGTTCTATATTAGATTTCGTGAAATATGTAGCCTGAATTTATTGGAAATTTATGTTTTATAACTAGGAGTCAGAGTCTCTCATAAAGTCAAGGGCTGTTATCCGAGAAAATGAAGACTGACAATGTATTAAAAGTTCATCGGAAGAGATCATCTATCTATTGTGGGCATATAGGTTTTATATCTTTATATGTTTATTAGTTTTATATGTTCACTGTTCATTTATATTCGAGAGTAGTATTGGCTTAATTTTCTAAAATTCTATGTTTATATGTATTTAATGGCAACAGCTGAATTTCCATGGAGGTGTATACTTGTACCTCTACTACTTTTGATATTTTATTTAATCGATATGTCTCTTTGGTTGAGGACGCTATAGTAGTTGAGGTATATATAGCAAATCGACTTATACTTCACATGCACTGTTTACAAATGACACATTATACAGTATTTATTTAAATCCTAGCCTATATTTATATATAGGCTAGGACTTAAATAATTTACTACCAGTAACTTCTCTTATCTAGTTGCTACCACCAGAATTTCGAAATCAACTTTTAATAAGAGAACACTGTGAAGGGTTTTAGAATATGATGAAAACGAATCTAAATTAAACATCCAATTGTTGTTTATAACACAATGGCGTCCGAAAAACAGTACATCAGAACAATGTTTTTTGAGTATCTAGAAATAAGTACAATCGTTTTGACTACAATAAAAAGTTGTGGAGAATTGAGGAACTTACAAATGAGATCTACTGGAAATCTGGTTGCATTTTCATTCGAGAAAAACGGGAAAAACGCGTAAAAGGAGCGTTTTATTGAAAATTCGTAACTTTTACAATTCGTACAATTTTTAGGCTACGGCGCGGGGTCCACGTTGCGCCTAAGAGTAACTTTAATCATGTAAATTCACATAGTTAGGAAGACATATAATGAAGAATGTTTTTCTATAATTGCCAATTACATTTTTTTAGACTCTTGGGATTTTTTATTGTATTGTAGTCAAAACAATTGTACTTGTAGTTATTGCTAGAAACTCAAAAACGATTTTTGTTTGCATTTATGTACGGTTTTTCTGACGCCTTTTTCTTATAAACAACAGTTGGCTGTTTAATTTATATACGTTTTCTATGTGTCTATGTATTATTATACATTAGAACCCTACATAGGTTACCTATTATTACCCTCCATATGTTACCGATATCACTCACATCAGTACAATATTGCAGGTACAATATTTTTATGTCATGTAATTATTAATTATCACTATTATAATATTAGATCATAATATTCCATCAGGTGGTATTCAATGTTTAATTCGTGTAAGTTGAAGTACCATATTATATCATATTAATATAGTATTTACTTTCAGATGTCTTCATGATGAACTGGGATATGCGATTGCTACTTATGCTTTCGTTTATGAAATTATCTACTCCTTTACCGGATACAATACCAATAGGTGAGTGATAAAATGCATATAATATTTTCTAATATTATATTATATCTGATAAAGGTTTCCTTTTGCAGCACAGTAATTTGAAAATATGTATCAAAATGTTCCTCTAGTTCTAATTATTTTACTAGCAAAAATATGACTTTTTGAAATGACTGCTTTTAATTGAACGAGAACCTCAAACGCATGCTTGATTTTTTTATCAGAATCACTAAATAAATAGTTTTTGAAATTCTTATTAGAAAAATTATTTAAAAATAGCAGGTATTATGTTAAGCACATAAAATAAACAAATGAAATAATTACAGTTATATTTATCAAATTCACTCTCTTATATCGTATTTTTGTTTCATTACATTCGTTAATGGAGCTTAACCTTCTACAGATATTATGCCATTAGTTCCCTAAAAATACTGTGTTAATAAAGTTGACATTTTATGGTCCAAAAAATTAATTAAAGGAAAGATCTCGCTGACGCTGAAATGTAACAAGTGTGTTATATCGACCCATTTTTTGTACACGAACATCTGAATGGAGAAATACCACTAATAATTAATTATGTTTCAGTTCGGGATTGCAGTCATTACAAAAATATGTTGCTGAGAGGATCTCATAATTGATAGTTATGTTTTTCATTAAATTGTTTTAAAATACTCTTTTCATATTGTCAATTGTTTTTAAGTATTTGTAAATTAGTACTGTCTCTCACCGGTACTTCGTATCGGTCAGTGATTCAGCCTTCGTTGAATTTCAACTAGGTTATGCTGTAATTACTTGACGATAACTTTAAGGACTCTCAGCGTCTGGATATTATTTTTAATAGGAGAGGTTAACTACTGATACGGAATTGAAATAAACTTTGATAGGAAAGGTGCGACGAAATCCGAAGAAAATCAAGTTTCAGCTACACTTGAACGTAGATACCCAGTGGGACCTGGTGCATCTCTACTATATAACATTATCTAAATGTCTATGTCACTGTCTTTGCGTAGATCTGATACAATTTAGCAAAAACCACAAGCAAAAAAGTTATGTGGTAATAAATACACTTTCCATGAACATGGAGGAACATGACTAATAAATACACTTTCCATGACATGCTAATTTGATTTTACATCAAATATGCAATTGATTTGCATATGATTTTCAAATCTCTGCTGCGACTACTCTCATTATCAGCTGAAAGAGCCCCATAGAATATGGGACGGATTATCAAATTCTTTGATTATATAGGGTATTACGCACAGGATCCACATTGCATACGGGATAGCCAACTCCTCGGATATTGGTTCAGATATACATACTGTGACCTGGATATTGCGGGCAGGAAGTTCGACCACAAAAAAATAGTGTTATTCATCTAAAGTCCTTAAGAATATCAGCATTTTTCTGTAGCTGTAATACCTCACTGTGTTTATCAAAAATTTTACGTTTTCTAAATTTTGTCTCTCCAAAGAATTGATCGCGGGAATTTTTTATCGTTTGCCGAGTGATTTAAGAACCACCTACAAAATTCGGAGCGCCTATTACGATCTGTTTCAGTCCCATACACCTGCTGCTGTTTATAGCGAATGCTCTGCTTTTCATTCATTGATATCCGCGAATTGAAGTTGATTATCTTGACAATGTTCTTCATTTTTAATTTCATTGGAATCAGGTGTTTGGTTGTGCTTATATTGATCTTGAGAACCATAGGAATTGTCTTTTAAATAATAATGGTATCTAGCTCAGTATGATGTTATAGCTATATAATAACCGATTAATCACTGCAACTAGGCCTTAATATATCCCTACAAACACTTATGGAATATTAGATGAAGTGACTAATTTTTACTCTTCTTTGTAATCCTTGCCTTTTTATTACCCTTGGGAATAAGTAGGATATTTCTCGGTGGGATATTGTGGTTAGCAGAGCTTCATCCTTGAGATAAAAAATTGTCTTTTATTGTAAGAGTTTGTTTCGAACCTCAGATTTGGAATCTGCTAGCTGCTGTGAGTGTCATCCATCACTTCCTCGCAGGTTGCTGCCTGGTAGCAACTCGGTTTGCTCTGCATCTTTCTCTGCACGGATAACATTTGAACCTTACACGAGTTGTTTTTTTATAAGCAGGCTAGTTGTTGGATTCGACAATGCAAAATCTTCCTTTTGATCATTTGGATATGGCATTAATTTCTTTAGTAGTTTATGAATAGCTGGCGTTACCATGCTATAGGTACTCACAACGGTAGTACATCTAGGTACTTCTTCCTTCCATATTTTGTTGTAGTAGATCATTTTTGAGTGCAAGTTGTAGCTGTTCTTGGGTAACTTCTCAAGAGCATCTTGAATATCGAAGTTTCAAAAATCTCTGCTCTTTTAATTTCTGGTTTTAAATAACTGAGCTAATCAGATTGTTTGCAATTAGACCACACAGAAAACCAAATTGTATTTATGGTCGAACTTTTTATGGAAGACAATGAGTTTCCTTGTGCTACTGTGGAATCTTTTCAACATTCTTAAATGTTTTCTCATATATCCAATCTCATATAATTAACCGCGGTAAGTTTCTATCGTTTGGTGATCGATTTAAAAATCACCTACAAAATTCGAAGCGCCACCGATTAGGATTCTGTTTGTCATGAAGAGTATACCTACATTTGTGGTATTAGTACATGCAAATTAGGAAAATTTATGTGGAATAGAAGAAAAAATTTATAATATGCTGGATTTCTATAATAATTAGCGTATGTGTGTAAGAATACGTTTTAAAAAAATTCCCATCCCTAAGGGGTGAGCTTCATCCCCATGTCACCCCCTTTAGGGACACCGCACTGGATTTTTACATACAATATCTTTTAAACCTTTTATCTTACGGAAAAAACAACGTATACAAAGTATAGGAAAAGGTTTGTCATAAAATTCTCTACAAAAAGGTATATATCGGTATTTCTATTACTTTTTACTTGTTATTAAATCGTAAACTGCAGGGTTAAACAAATTTTTTTTTTTGGAATTTCAAGGTCATTGAATTTTGCATGTACCTACCTACGTGTAATCATTTTAAAATGGAAAAATCATTGAAATCGCGGTAATGTTACAATATATTTCTGGAAAAATAAAAAATTATTTAAAAAAAAAAAATAAAAAATACGGAGTACGCGATAACTTCGTATTTGCAGTCTTTACAGTCTTTACATTAGTTAGTAATCTGGAAATTAATAAACCAGTAGTTTCTCATTTTTAAATCTATGTATATTTAAAAATGAAAAATGTGTAAAAAAAATCCTTATGAATTTTTACAGAGTAATTTATAAAAAGTTGTTGACACCGAATGGTACAGAACAGAATATTAATTTTAAGGCTGGGTAAATAGTAATATTCTGTTTCCATCCACAAGCGTTTCCTACCCCTAAGTTTACCGTCGAGAACGTAAACACTTTGAATAATCTGCAAATTATCTATAGGACATGTTTTATAGAAAATTCAATTATAAATATCTTTATTTTTGTCGTAGAACATCACATTTCCACAATAATATTGAAAAACCAGAATGGTGTCATCAGTGAAGGGTGAAAAGGGGATGATGCTCACCAGTTACGAATGGGAACTTTTTGTTCCTGTATTCTTACCTCTATCAACTGTCGATTCTGAAAATATCAGTTAATTGTACATTTTTTCTTCTAGTTTTGCTTCTATGAAATTTCTGTGTATTATTTATAATATAGCTTATACTTATTTTTGTGTAGTACTAGTATCTTAACTGGTGACTAGTAACGGCATTCAAAGAACACTGCTTCAGGCTTCAGGCATCACTGTCGTAATTATGCTTAAGTATATATCTATAAAGATGCCAATATATTGCTCTCAGCGACATCGTTGGCACGTGTTATTTTATTACTTGCCGTAATCATAATGATTCTAGCGAATTAGTTACAATAAATCAACTCCTATATAAAAAAGCCTATTTGAAAGTCACATTTTTATAAGTTTGACAGCGATATAACAAATGCATCGTTTTTTATCACCGATAAAAATGCCTGTTCCTCAAAAGCAGAGTACATGTTTTAGTAGTCGCACGTCACTTTAATCAGTTATAAATTTCAAGTAGTATTGTCAAACTATAGTGTACAATATGTGTCGTTTTGTGAAATTTTGGACTGAGCAAATTGCAAAAAACAGAAAAATCAATTCCACAATTCACCAAAAATACGAAATCGTCAGTAAGGAGACAATTTATGGAGTTTTGTCAAATCCCAAATTACGTCAGATCAGAAATAAATCCATTATAGCAGATATGTTAAAGAATTGGGCTTATAACATGAAAAAGAAAACTAGTGAAGATTACAAAGAATATGCAGTTAAAATAATCTGGAATTCAAGTGCGAAGATGATTCAAGATTTTTTTTTCAGTGAGTACAATATTAAATTTGATCCTTTTACGGACATAATTTTTAAAGAAGCACGTGGTGCAAAAAACAGTAACGGAAGAAATGACAAACTCCTCCAGATATAATTAATTTGTCAAAATTGTGGAATATAGATGAACGAGAGGGATTTCAAAGGAGATTCTTTCATATAGCTTCTTATTAATTCGCTTGGAAAGGAGGAGAAGCAGCAAACTGTAAAATTTACCTGTTAATGAAGAAATAAATTATGATAGAACTCCAACACGGAGAATTGAAGATAATTCAATTGTGGGTAACCTATATTACCTTAACCAATATTTTAATTACCTTAACCTATCCGTCTGGCATATTTGCGTAAACATTATGCTGAATTTACGTATAATATGTGGATATTGTGGATTAAATAATTATACAGTCCTCGGGCCTACAGTTCTCGAATTGCTTTCGGGACCAAAAATCATTGGCATTATTCTAGACATCGCTTGGTATCCGGTATCCGCATCATAAATATGCATTATCTTTAGTGGTATCTGTCAGTTATTTTAATTGCAAATATTTGGTCTGAAATGATCTAAAATTACACACGAACATTGAACACATACCTGGATTACATACATTCGCATGAAGGATATCCAGATTGCTTGACCACAGATTCAAACACAGGGTGACGAATCTATTGTCCTAGTTGACATTATCACGCTACTGTAATACATAGTAATATGTATAGAATTTAAATCTTACCCCGAACCCTAGTGAGCATCCCATGCGACTGTTAAATCTGGATAAGTCAGCTTTGCATTTAAATGCATCTTTCAAAATGTTTGCCCCAATTCTACGTTGGATAATGGGATGGAGTGGTAAGTTCACATAAAGCAGAAATACCTAAATCTTTATATGGATTGTAAACTACGATCTAAGCAATTTCACACGCATTCACCCTTACAAATCCCCAAAGTATTGAACAACACTGAATCTGAATGTTTAGGGCAACTGCCATCCCCTAACAAGCCAGTAGTATGCAGAATGGGAAATAGCACTATTTGAAGTTAGCAATACATTTTTGTTAAACTGATGCTACTTGTTTTTCCAAATATTTCGCTATTACTATGAAATTATTGCCAGATATATTTTAATATCAAGTGTCGGCAAGGAGAAAATTTATCATCTAGAGTATATGAGGAGTATAATAGTCATAGGAGTGAAAATTTAGCATTAATGTTCATTAGTTGTCAAGAATCACTATCATACGTCTCTAATAATTACCTTTACTAGTATTCGCATATTATAATCAGCAACCAATAATGACAAAATAATTCAAAAAAAGCAGATTTTCTTTTATTACCTATATCAATTAATTTCCTAACCTAAACTGGCTAGTCAATTTTTGGAAATACTGATGAAGCTGGGTAAGAATGCTCGATGTTTAACACGAACCATTACTCACATACACGATACATTATTATATTCAACTGTACCGGCGACATTTCATAATCGCCAATATCATTACCCGCCGTATTTTATGAGCGAAGTTATCAAATCTATTCGTGATGAAGACTGCCATCTTAAAATACAAAAAACAAAATTGTCATTTATTACGATATATTTAGAGACAATCGTTCTAGTTGTAAGAGTATCATTAATAAGGCTTCTAAAATATTTAAGTTATGAAGAATACAGAACTATCATTATTAGTTGATCAGAAGATTTTTTTAGTATTGAAAAAACTTTTGGGCGCTTGAGTATGGGGGCCGTCTTTAAGAAAACGTTCATGACATGCGACATGCTGTTTTATCTGTCCAGTCAGGAAGGTCAGGAAATGCGCGCGCAATATCCTTGGCTAAAGATGTGACCTCGATAAGAGGGGACCGAGCGGTACCATCGCTCTTTACCCCTAATATCTATGTAGGCCGAGACCGCCTCGTAAGGGGTAGGCCGCGCACTTCACGTAACCCTCCCCACAAATGTGATCAGTGTCACGTGGTTACGCAGCCTCCCCCGGTCCTGGCTGATGGGCCACCGGCAGAGCCTTGCTTCTGGCGCTCTTGACATTCTTCGCCGGTGTGTATTACCCCCGGGGGTGTCATGTCGGGTGTTTGAGGGATCCTTCCTGCCTCTCGCCGGGCTTGCTAGAGCCCGGCTGAGCGGCATACAGGTTGGTATGGGAGGATGAGCATTGTAGCTCAGGATGACGGAGCTCGCGAGATGATCAACTATCAGTTCACTGGCTCCGTCAGGTAAGGTAAGGGTGTGTGGTTTGGCAAGGCAGTCGGCCTCGCCGTCCACTGGATTGGCCTGTTTTAGTGTCTTCTCGATCCGTTTTCTTTGGTCCTGTTCTTTTCTTCGGTGTCGTCTGCTTCTTCTCACATCAGTTCTGCTGAACATAAGATCGTGATTATTTTATACTTACCCGTTCTCCAGGATCTGGGTCTTTTGTCGCTTGTGAGGTCCGGCTTCCTCTGGATCGTGGTCCGTAGCCAGCCGGATCAGCGGGCTCCCGTGGTCCTCTGCTATGACGTAGAGCTTCTTGGCGTGGTCCTCGATAATCTCCGTGGCCGTCTTGTACTTCAGGTCCCTACGGATGACCTCGTTGATCACATACCATGGGGCGCCTACTGCAGTCTGAAGTGCTATGTTTTCCACTGCTTGGATCCTCTTGAGGTGCGTCTTCGCTGCATATCCCCATGCGGTGGATGCGTAGGTCAGCTGTGGGCGTAGGACGGTCTTCATGAGGGTCGTCTTATTTTTCAGGCTGAGTCTCTTGTCACTGGCTAACATCGGATACAGCAGGGCTCGGGTGAACTTTGCCTTTTTCGTAGTGGCATCTATATGGTCCTTCCACGTCAGTGCTCGATCCAGGGTCACGCCAAGGTACTTAACGTTGTTCTCCCACTGGATGTTGATGTCGTTCATGACGATGTGTCCTGTTGGCCTCTGCTTTCAAACCCTCCGGAACGGCACTGCTTGGCTCTTCTCCGCGTTAATTTCCACCTTCCATCGGTTGCACCAGTCCTGGAGAAGCAAAGCGGCTTCCTGCAGGTAGCGGGTGGCCTCCCTCGATTGCCAGGACCGGGCGAGGATGGCGGTGTCGTCTGCGTAGAGCGCCATGGTGGTGTTGTTCGTTCTCGGCATGTCTGCGGTGTAAAGGTTGAACAGTACGGTCCCCTGGGGTACTCCTGCTTCTAGACGTCTGTCGGTTGACAGCTCTCCTTCCACTTTGGCTCGGATGGTCCGGCCTAGTAGGTAGGATTGGATCAGCTTGAGGAGGGACACTGGAAAACCGGCGTCCATCATCTTGATGACCAATCCGTCGTGCCATACTCTGTCGAAGGCTTTAGCTATATCTAGGAAGATTGCCCCTGTGACCTCTCTTCGGTTGAATCCATCGGTGACGTACTCCGCTAGCCTCAGCACTTGGAGCTCCGTTGAATGTCCTCTTCTGAACGTGAACTGCTCATCTGGGATGGTTTCTTGCTCTTCTGATTTCTCCTTGATCCTGTCCAAGATGACCTTTTCGACAATTTTACTCATCGCTGACAGTAGGCTAATCGTCCTATAGTTTAGTGGGAAGAGGTGGTCCTTTCCGGGCTTGGGGATGAAAATCACGTCTGCCTTTTTCCACCTGGAGGGGAAATACCGGAGCGTTTGTGATAGCCACAAGTGTGGCCACTCCTTTACGAGGGAGCTTCCTGAGAGTCCGGTTTCCTATCCCGTCTCGACCAGGTGCCTTCCGTACGTTAACATGGGCCAGGATACCAATGATCTCTTCTGGAGATGATGGTCGGATCTGGTTCTCGTCTGGCTGTCGTCTTAGCCGCTTAGCCCTTCGGTTCACTTCGTCCACGTGGTCCTCGTCTTCGTCCGGCGGGTCGAACTCTCTACACTGCAGCTCGAGATTGTCGGCGAAAGCTTCCGCCTTTTCTCATAGAGTGTAGACTCTCGCCGTGGATTGGATTGGAGGCATCGGTTTTCGGGTGGACCTCAGGGCTCGCTGCACTTTCCATAGGCTGTTATCCTGGGGGTCTAGGGACCCTAGGATAACAGCTGTAGATGGAACTGCCATCTTTCATCTTGGTGCTCTTGGAGGGGCCTTGATTCTCCGGTTGAGTTGGTTGACCAAGTTATCAGCTGGGTCCTGTGTCCTGATAGCGCGTTTCTTCGCTCTTCTGCGGTCCCTGATTAGCAGCTTGGTCTCTTCGGAAATTTCTCCGATTGGGTCTGCTTCCCGTCTCACGGTGGTTTCCGTGGTGCTAGCGTTTAGCGCTGCGCCTATGCATTCCTCGAGGTGGGCGATATTAATGGATTTTTGCAGATAGGCCTGAAACTTCGGCCAGTCCGTCCTTTTCTTGGTGAACCATTCGTCGTTGTCTGCCTGTGTTATACCCAGGTGGAGCAGGATTGAGTCGTGGTCCGAGGATCCCTCCCTGAGGTTCTCGAGGTTGAACTGCATAGGCACATTGCGCATGAGTGCAATGTCCAGCACGTCCGGTCGCCCTCCGTGAGTGGAGAAGTGGGTGGGTTCTGGAGGTCCCAGCGCCAGTACGTTGCGGTGCTCCAGGTATCTTCGTAGCTGGCGTCCTCTCTGGTTGGTGTTTGTGCTATTCCAGTCCGTTGTTTTCGCGTTCAGGTCCCCGATGACGATTCCTTGGACTCCGGGTGGTAGTAGGGCTTCCAGATCCTCGCTGAGCAGTTGACTTCGCGGGGGAAGGTAGGCTGCTGTGATGTTGATATTACCTTTGCTCCTGGTGTTTGTGACCACGGTGACGGCTTCCATATTGTCCGTGCTGAGTGTCAGAGCATGGTGGACCAGGTTGGATTTCACTAGCAGGGCTACGCCTCCCCCGTTTCTGTTCCGGTCTCTGCGGTGGATCTGGTAGCCTCGAACCTTGAACCTGAGACCAGGCTCCAGTCTGGTGTCCTGCAAGGCTATCATCTCTATTTTGGTCTGCGCCAGAAGTTCTTCTAGCTCTACTTTTCGGGCTTTAACACCGTCGACGTTACAAGAGACGATCTGCAGGGCATCAGGCTTCACTCTATTGGCCATTTAGGGTTGGAAGGGCCGTGAAGAGTAGGTTTAGGTCCTGTCTCAACTGGGCAATCAACTCCATGTTGATGGGTTGCTGTGTCTTGGGGCTCTCGTGGACTTTGGGTGGGGGCTGACTTGTCTTTTTTGTGGCATCTGCAAATGAAAATTCAGTTAGTACAGGAATATCTTTGGTGGACTTACCTGTATTTGTTGTGCTGGCTGTTGGGGCTTGTTGTGGTTTTGCCAGCTGCGTCATCTTCTTGGGTGCTTTGGGACATCCCCTGTAGTTGGCTGGGTGGCTTTCTCCGCAGTTGGCGCACTTCGCTGGCAGCTCTCGTGTCTTCCTGCATTCAGAAGTGCGATGATCTTCTCCGCATTTCACGCACTTGGGCTTAGCCGTGCAGTTCCTTTGAGAGTGCCCGTACTTTTGACAGCGGTAGCACTCTCCGACCTCTCTAGGTGCTCGCTGCCTTTCCATCCTGACGACGAGTTGGCAGCATCGGGTCATCTCCAGGATAGCCACTTCAGTGGTTGGTAGCTGTACTAGTACCAACGGGAGCTTCTCACTGGTCCTACAACTTGACATCCTCTGCACGGAAGATGGGTGGAAGCCCTGTTTTACCAGATCCTCTGCGATCTCGGCTCCAGTCATTCCGGATGGCAGCCCTCGAATAACTACTCTTAGCAGCTTCTCTTCGGGGAGGGCGAAAGTGTGGAATTCAACTTTCTGTTCCCTGAAGATCCGCGCTATCTTGCGGTAGTCTTCTGGGGTCGTGGGCTCTATGCGGATTCCTTCGGCTGTGAGCTTCGCATTGGCGAAGTTCGCCCTGGCTAGGCTCAGCTTGCCGCTCATCGCTGTTCACAGGTCCTTATTCCTGAGGATGATGGGGGGCACCTTGTCCTTCTTAGATGCTCCGTTCTCTTGTTCTGCGGTTTCATCGGGCTCCGTTGCTTGGGCCTCTCTGGTCTTGGCGGCTGCTGTGGGGGCCTCTCGGGCTGCCTGCCTCTTCGCTGGGTCTCTTCTTCGTCCGATGTGTCGATCATCGGCCGGTACTTTTTCTTGGACCTCTTATTGGGCTGGATCTGGCTTGGAGGTTGGCTCTGGCTTGGAGGCTGGCCCTGCGACTCCATATCCACGTCTTGACATGGCTTCTCTGATGCTGTCTCTCTGGTCAGGGTCCTACTGAGCCTGGCGATTTCCTGTGTCAGCTCTTGGAGCTGTATCGCCTGCGCCTTTAGCTGCTCTGCTTGAGCCTCGAGCAGTCTCCGCAGCTGGGCGTTTTCTTCTTGTAGGGCTGCTACTAGGACCCCTTGCTCGGACTGAGCAGGGCCCTCTGGAGATGCCATCTCTGGGCTAGACAGGAACTCGTCCCTGTCTATGATAGCTGCCTCCTCCTCGGCAGTTTTTTGGGCAGGCTGTTAAACCTGTGAAAAAATCAGAAATTATTAATATGTCTTAGCAGAAAGTTAAAATTTGAAAAGCCTTGGTAGGCAGTTCAATGATTTTATATCTAACGTCTTGTAAAAGACGGTTTTTGTGGTGCATCCACTTCGTAGTTCTTGGCTTCAGGTAATAATTCCCTTAATTAGGGTCTAATCGCCTTCTCTCTTCTTTATGGTCGACCGTCTGCTAGGGCACAAACACGTCCGAACACTTCAACCTCCCAACTAGAACTCCGTCAGGAAATGCGAAGATTTTTGTCACAATTTGCTGTGTTGAGAAGTAAACGAATTACTGATTCGTTTTATTTATAGTATAAAATACTTCAAACTTTAGAGGCCAAGCTATGTTTAATTCGGAATAACATAATATATTAACAGTTTGATAGTTCGATTTAAAAATATATCAATAACTTATTCATTAGAATGTTTCTGTTTCAAACACGCATAAGTCAAAATACTCCAATATTATGTGCATCGATCCTACCGTAGGCGTAGAATGTATTCAACAGTCGGAAGTTAAATAGCGAGTATGGGCTATTTAGCACAGTGGCTAAATTGATTCAATGTAATTATAACGTAGGTAAGTATATGTAAGATTTACTTGTGAATAATTAAAAAAACCACTCAACAGTTAATAATACTTTCAACAGTTTTTGTTCGGTGCTACTCAGCGCTACATACAAAAAATTACAATATATTAAATGCTTAACAAAGAAATATCAATAAATTTAAAATTTATTTCTTTGTAGTATTAACTGAATTCGAAATAATGGGAGACGATTTAGTACGCCTAAATCAATCAAATCAAATGAAGAAAAGTATAGGATTTTATTTTCTCTACTTGATTGCTGGTGTTATAAATGTAAGCAAAAAATATAAAAGTAACTCTTTAACAAAGCACATGGTTACGTCACTGCTTGAAGCAGGAAAATGAAATTAATTATAAACGCGATGCTTATTAAGAAAAATACATACATAGTCTCTACATAGTATTATGTATATATGGGCGTTCCAAGAATGTTCTACAATTTTCTAGGAATTTTCATATATTTATGTTTTTGGAGTATGCATTTCTGTTCTATAATTTCACCCAACCATCATTTCTGGTTTTGGAGTATGCATCTTTTCAATATGCATCATATATGCAACAATGGAGTACCTATGCATTTTGCAATATGTTGTATCTGATTTCTTTCAGCCAGTTGAAATGTTATACGTATCAATTCGGTGGTTGTCAAACCAAATAAAAGACTTTCCATTGTGCTTTCCACCCATTCTGCTTCTTGTACCATAGAGAAAACACATTTGAAGATTCCCATAACTAAAAATGGAAAATTAGTGGTATTAACATCAGTTTATGTCAAATTCCTTCTACCATTACGAGAAGCCTCTTCTAACGATGATCTACCCCTTCTTTTCTCGACTATCCTCTAAGGTTGATTGGCGAAGATTATAAGAGTTGGCTCTCTTGTAGCTGGGCACAACCGGGTATTACTCGATCAAGCCTCAACCGCTTTGCCCGGTATTGCCCGAAACATATGAAATGATATTAGGAAACATTTCTGACAAACACATAACCTATAAAGTAGCGTTTTCTTCATAGACATGTTTACAATTAATTATCGTGCTAGGCCATGGTATGTTTTTGAAAATTATCAACTATGTGTACAAGCAATTGCAAAAACATTGAAAATTTAGTAAAATAAGATCACGTACCTCAATAAAACCTTTTCCAGTCGTGCGTCTCTTAGGCAACAGTGATGGGAACGAAACTTCACCAGTGCACTGATTTCAGCCTACTTATGTGTTTTAAAATGTTAATCCGGTACCCAATTTTGACACGTAATTAGATGTTTGTGACGAGTTTAAGTTGACGTAATGAGTAATGTGACGTAACGAAAATATGCATATATGCATATATATATATATATATATATATATATATATATATATATATATATATATATATATACAATATATATATATATATATATATATATATATATATATATATATATATATATATATATATATATATATATATATATATATATATATATATATATATATATATATATATATATATATATATATATATATATATATATATACAGTATATATATATAGAAATATATATATATATATATATATATATATATATATATATATATATATATATATATATATATATATATATATATATATATATATATACAGTATATATATATATAAATATATATATATATATATATATATATATATATATATATATATATATATATATATATATATATATATATATATATATATATATATATATATATATATATATATATATACAATAAAACAGTCTTTGTTATTGCGCGAGAACTATTCTCGACGACATCTCTTTTTGAAAATAAGCTTGTCATGAAGTTTTCTCATAGCGACTGTTTCAATTGGGCACTATAAATGCTTCATTTTTAGCATAAGATCATCCTAAACTTCTACTAGCCATAACCACAAACCGATAAAAATTGTTATTTTGACACATAAGTACTGTCACTAATTAAGTACTGTACCACAGTAAACGAGAAGTTCTGTCCGGCATTTTTAATACACTTAAGACACTTGCGTAGGATGCAAGGTCTGTGAATTTTTATTTTGATCCTAAATTGTTGTTTTCAATCAAATGTTTTATGCCTAAAAGGTATGGCTCTTCGCGCATACCACCGATGATGCATGATTACATTAGAACTTTTAAATCCCACGGTTATCGTAAATGTATTTCGTAAATACTTCAATAGTTCCTTTGTGTCTCAACTTAGAAACCCGTTAGAACGACCATTGAACAAAAATGCAGGTATACATTTCCTGTACAAGGACCCTAATGCCAGGATTGGTGCGTTAGCCTATCCTGGTGGTCGGTAAAACGTTGATTTCTTGGATACCGGGCGCAGGTTGGGACCAATGGATTATGACACTGCTAATAACGTTTGAGAGGGTAATCTGGTTTGTCAAGACCTTCGCTCCTTTCAAATCGCCCGGTAGCGATGGAATATACCCGGTCCTACTACAACATGGATTAACCACGTTTGCGCTGTTTTTCATTGTCAGGACATTAAGATCCTGGCGCGGAGCTACGCTCCCTCGTATGGAGGGAGGTGAAAGTTGTGTTTAGTCAGTCATTTAGGCCAATCAGTCTTACGAGTTTTATATCAAAGACACTAGAAATGCTTATTGACATTGACCGATACTTAAAGGAGGAACAACTTGTAATGCGACCTCTTCATGCACATCAGTACGCTTACTAGAACGGTAAATCGACTGAAACAGCTGTACACCACTTTGCTCGCAAGATAGAAGGGACACTTGAGAAAAAACGAGAGTCTCTTGTTGTTTTCCTAGAGATAGAGGGGGCGTTCGACAGCACCCCCTTTGATGTCAGTTAACGCTCCTTAGCTCAGCGTAATGTGGAGCCTTCCTGAATAGGTTGGATCCGATTCATGCTTTCACAAAGGAGCATCCAAGCATCCAATGCATGATAATAAACACATCGGTGGCTGGTCAGGGCTGTCCCCAGGGATGGGTTCTTTCCCCTCTATTATGGAGCCGTGTGGTGAACCGCCCAGTGTGGAAATTAAATGATGCTGGTTTGTATGCACAGGCCTATGCAAATGATTTGGTCATTCTATGCAGTGTATCCAGGGACAACTTGCGTGGCCCTATGGCTAATGCCATACTTATTGTTGAAAATGGGTGCCAAACAGCTGAGTTAAGAATAAACCCAAAGAAAGCTCAGCTTATGCTGTTACCAAGAGGAACCAAGAAAATCGACCAGAGATTACTCTCTCTAGTGTGGTTCTCTATTACCAGCAGACGGTGATATATCTGGTTGTTCACTAAACTGTCTTGGCATGAACATATTATATCCTGCAAAATTAGGAAAGCAACGTGTTCGTTGTGGGCGTGTAGGAGGGCCTTTGGTGGAAGGTCTTAATTCCAAGATTCTCCACTGGCTCTACTGCACCATTGTCAGACCCATCTTAACTTACGAGGCCATCGTGTGGTGGCCCTGTGTTGAGAGAAACTCGACGGACAGACAACTGGACAGGATTCAGAGACGTGCGTGTTTGGGAATAACTGGGCCATTGAGAACGGCTCCCACCAGAGCTCTGAAGGTGCTATTTAATCTCATGCCACTGCAAATATTTAACAAATTGGAAGCCATGCGTGGTGTATATATACTGCGTACGATGGAGCAACTACAGGTGTGTTATTTCGGACAGTTTCGTATCTGGACCTGGGCTATCGAGCAATGCCCGGTCCTAGTCATGAGTTGTGACCATATTCCCACTAAACTACATCCCTCGAACTTCCTAGAGGTCGTATTTCCTGACGGTAGAGAAAGCCCGACGGTATTCCGCAATGGGACCAACTGGTATATGGATGGATCCAGGTTGGATGGGCTGTCGGGTGCCGTAGTCTTTGCCGCCTCTGACCAAATAATAATACTTTGCCCGGGGAGCACATGCTACTGTCTTCCAAGCCGAGGTGTTTGCAATTCTATCTTCTAGCTCTACTGTTGGAGCATATATTGATTCTACCACTTCTTTGTGGGCCGGCTAGCAGCTCCAGCCCACAAAGAAGTGGTAGAATCAATATATGCTCCGACAGTAGAGCTGCCATCTTGGCACTTAGTGCCGTTAACTTGTTCTGGACTGCAAGACTGTCCTCGAGACGCTCTCTCGGAGGAAAATATACGCCTTGTACGAGTTGCGGGACATGCTGGAGTACCGGGAAACGAGGAGGCTGAGCAGGTGCCCAAATTAGGCGCTTTAGAGACACCGATTGGGCCTTAACCTTTTGTAGGGATCTCCAGAAGTACAGCGGTTCTCTAATGAAGACTTTAGCCCAAAAAAATATCTTAGCGTTGTTGGACAACTGCCCCGGGAATAAGGAAGGCTATAGAACTCATATCCCGACGTATGGTCCCGACGTATGGTACCGACGTTGGGAGGACTAGACAACTTACTCGAACTAGGTAGATGCATTCTAAGAACGGTAACCTGCTTACTGACCGGTCACTGTCACCTAAGACGACACCTTTACATAATGAGTCTTGTGGAAGACCCTGAGTGTAGAGGATGCTTGGAAGATGAGGAGAAGATATTCTGAAGAATTGCTCCGGTTTCCTGCATACACGTATAAGAGACCTGGGACAACCAATACTGGTACCCCTAGAGCTATGTCCTAGCCATCTAGTTGGCTTTATTAAGTCAACTAAACTAATATAGCTCTCAAAAGACGAGACGTAATGCACACATATTGGCGCCTATACGTCATGATGGCAAAGCTCCCGCCAATCGAAATCTAATCTAAATCAAAGAGTATACACATTTTTTAAAAGTAACTTGAGTTTTCTTATAATCTTATGACTGAATACAATTTATTTGTACCTTAAGAATTGAAAACGTGTTTCGAATAAACTAGGGAACGGTTACTTTAACAGCGAATTCAAATGGACTAACATAATATTGCTATTTAAGTACAAGGCAGTGGGGTAAATGTGCAAATTGTCGGTGCACACCAGTCCATTTTTATTTTCCTGGTAGTTTACTCCCTACCATTATACTCGTACATTACTAAAATTGCGCAAAGTTATAAGTGCTGTCACGATTGTCGGATCGATTACGGCCTTTTCAGAAAGCGTTTTATAAAGGTTTCACTACTTCCTGCACAATTTTCCGTTTGGCTCTAATTTCACATTAATTCGGCTTTGATAATAGTGTAATTAAAATTTATGACATGCATGAAATCTGTGATTATGACTATGTTTGTGATTTAATTAAAACGTCGAGAGAATGCAATTTCCAGTGTATTATAATCGCCAGTTGATTTTAATTCTGCTAGGCATTTGGAGATAACACTGTTCGCGCATTTCAGAGCACAGCAGAACTACTGGGAAATGTCTCAGACCTGTTCATTATGTGTTGAAATAATATATATATATATATATATATATATATATATATATATATATATATATATATATATATATATATATATATATATATATATATAATATATATATATATATGTAGGGAGTTATCGGCTGACGAAAGCACCTACTACTCCCTCTGGAAGGCAACTAAATTCTTGAATAGGCCAAAGAATCATGACCCTCCCATTCGAAAAGATGATGGCAACTGGGCTCGACGAGATGAAGAGAAGGCAGAAATATCTGCTGATCACTTGGCAAATACATTTCAGCCACATAAGCCTACTGGCATAGAAGACATACTAACAGAGATGGCACGATAATTAAGCCAATAACACCTGCTGAGATCACCAACACTATCAGAAACAATCTCAGTACAAAGAAAGCTCCAGGTTATGATCTAATAACTGCACAAATACTTAAGGAGTTGCCCCGCAAAGGCATCATGAAACTGACGCATCTCTTCAATGCAGCACTACGACTCCGATACGTGCCAATACAGTGGAAGATTGCTGAAGTAATAATGATTCCCAAACCTGGCAAACCTCCTGAAAATTGAACATCATACCGACCAATTTCCTTACTGTCGATTATATTCAAACTGTTAGAAAAGCTCCTTTTGCAGAGACTCAAACCAATCATCGACGAAAAGCAGCTTATTCCGTCTCACCAGTTTGGATTTCGTAATAAGCATTCAACTATGGATCAAGTGCATCGAATTACCGATGTAATTGAGAGAGCACTAGAAGAGAAAAAGATCTGCGCTACGATATTCCTAGATGTGGCCCAAGCATTCGACCGAGTGTGGCATCAGGGCCTGATATATAAACTAGAAAAATATTTGCCACGACAAATGAGCCAAATTCTTCAGTCATACATTACTGAACGCCACTTCAGAGTTAAATATGGAGAAGAATATTCTGACCTCAAGAAGATTTGTGCTGGAGTACCTCAGGGCAGTGTCCTTGGACCTGTTCTCTACCTGCTGTACACCAACGACATCCCACAAAGCGACGGAGTAGTCACGGCAACATTCGCCGACGACACTGCTCTGCTTGCTACTGACCAAGACATACAGTCAGCCACGAACAGACTCCAAATAGCTGTCAACAATGTCACCACTTGGACAAAGAAATGGCGCATCAAACTAAATGAGGCGAAATCGATTTACGTCAATTTCACCAACAAGAAATATGACTATACTCCAGTGATTGTCAACCAGCAAACAATCCCACATGCCAACGAAGCAAAGTATCTAGGCATGACCCTAGATGCAAAACTTCGATGGAAAACACATGTGAAGAAGAAACGTGAGCAATTAAACCTCAAATTCAGACAATTGCATTGGCCCCTTCTGAGTTGTCAATACACAACAAACTGCTTATCTACAAGCAAATTCTGAAGCCCGTATGGACTTATGGCATCCAATTCTGGGGATGCACTAAGAAATCCAACATCAAATTAATTCAAACGTTCCAGAATAAAGTACTTCGAAGCATCGTCAAAGCGCCGTGGTACATTCGCAATGAATACATCCATCGGGGTCTGAATATGCCTATGGTTGAAGATGAGATTAAGAGGTTTGCAGGCAAACATCAGAAGAGGCTAGAAAACCACGAAAACGTCGAAGTGATATCACTACTCGACAACAACGGACTTGTTCGACGGCTAAAAAGACTAAAACCGTTCGAATTAGTGTAGTGACAGTGAAAGTGCCTAGAATTCTCAGCATGATATGTCTATCACATGAACCAAGTGATTAGTGTTATGTGGAGTGTATCACTGGATACTTATTTACTGAACAGCTAAGTCAATTCCACAATCCACAAAAACACGAAATCGTTAATATGGAGATAATTTATGGAGTTTTCTCAAATCGGAAATTACGAAGTGTCAGAACTCCATTCAAAATATCGCATATATGTTAAAGATTTGGGCTTATAATATTGTGACGCTTTCAGCTTCGGAGCGGAGGTTCTATCTTGAGCGCCACTGTCTGTTTAGAGTGCAGACAGACCACCTTTCCCTACATGCAGTATCTGTAGGGGCCACGAATAGCTTCAAGTGCAGAAAGGCGGTAACGACAGGTCACTTGATATACAGATAGGCTTACACAGATAGGCCTATCTACACACAGATAGATACACAAATAGGCCTATCTTCAAGAAGAACACAGGGTTTATGATGACTATAGCAGATTAATTTTACAGATTTGTATGAATTACAATCACACAGTTATTTACACTATATCTAAAATGTGTGCGTGCTAAAGTTTCACTTACTTTTGGATGGAAAACACGGCAAGTCACAACTTGTCCCATTTCGGAAATTACAGGTGGCGAAAGTAGTCGGCGGACGCAGGAGGACGTGGCTAGCGAAGATTGCTAACTGGATATTTCAGCGCAGCGGAGCTGCTTTTATATGATTTCTGACGGGTTCTTCATGATGCGGAGGAACGGCTGGCGACAGGGCAGCTCCTGGTTCGCGCATGCGTAATTATTGCGCTGTGACACTTTAATAAACAGCTGATTTTAGCGGTTTGCTGATATTTTTAGGAGATGAGTAGATCTTTTTAGGAGAAGAGTAGATGAGTTTTATTGACTGTTGGTGTTCTGTTTTTCGGCATCTATACCGTTTGCCAACAGTGTGTATTTTGTGTGGCATTTATAAAATAAACTGAAAAATATGGAATCCGAGAAATCCTTATGGATGAGTACTTGCTCTACTTGTAACAAAACATTTTCTAAGCCATCTAATTTATATAGGCGCATAAGAACAATGCACGGAGAAGTAGTAGATGTAATTCGAATAAACAAACATGTCAACACAATTTAACTGTCAAAACTGAAAAATACATATTTAAAACAACACAAGGTGGGTGAACAACACAGGGTGGGGGGTGGTTTTTTGCCCTATTTATTTTCAGAATTTATAGAGTGGAAATTGAAAATGGAAGAATCTCCTTTGAATAATTAAATAAACTCTATACTGAGATGATTAAACCCTTGGTCATGACTACGCATGTACTGGCTAATGATGTATTGCAATCGTTTTATTCGCCACTGATTGAAACTAATAGAGAGCCACGTTATAAAAATATTCAGAAGCAAGGCTTTTACAGGAATAAAAAAAAGTCCAAACTAGAAGCAAACAGAAAAAAACAATTTCAGAAGAAATAAAAACATTATCACTATCTATGGTAATAAATCAGGAAAAATAAGCGTTTTAATAAGGAATAATTATTATTTTTGGATAAAATAAATGTGTTGCTTTAACAGTGTATTTTATTTCTATAGACTATATTGTGTGTTGCAACTAGTTGCAACCATCGTTTGTACTACTAATCCCAACTACTAATACCCACTATGTGGTAGTACTACCATTATTACGCAGGAATGGGCACGAGAAATTAATGAACGTCTGGAATCATATGTCTAAAAATTTTAATTAACTCAATTTTTTTTATTACAAATATGTTTAAATAATTATACCGGTCTTATGACACCATGTCAGTTTTTTTTTGGTTAGAGACATCAAATTAATTAAAGATTGTATATCATTTCTATAAATAAATTGCAGTCCTTGATCATAGTTTACATTTTATTTAATGGATCTTTTAAAATTACCGCATTTTTGTACGATCGCTACACGCATACGCGAATCAGGAGCTGCCCTGTCGCCAGCCGTTCCTATGATGCGGTATTTCCCTTTCTACAGGTGCTTCGTGGGACATCGGCGCTGTAAGATACTTCGAGCTGACTCATGGAGTGGAGTGATGATATGCAGATTCCTGGCATTGGAAAAGCTAGTTACGTGGCGCGGTACCCAGTAGGGGTTTGTTTATGACCTGGCTATAAGCAGAACTGACTGTACAATTTATCAACAATGTTTACCTAAAAAGAAATGAAATTTTACGAGGCATATTAACGTTACTAATATCTATTGAATAATTTACGAGCTTGTAGTTACGAGGTTGTTAAATAAAGTATCGTGATTTTAGCGTAATGAGAGGGAAATTATTTCTACTCTATTACAATATATGAAAAAGAAAACTGGACATTACAAATAATATGCAATCTGGAATTCAACTGCAAAGATGATTCAAAAAGAATTTTTAATTGAGTATAATATTGAATTTCATCCTCTATGCGGCATAACTTTTAAAGAAGCACGTTATGTAAGAAACAGTAAACGGAACGAATTACAAGCTCTTCCAGAGAAAAGAAAGACATGTTCTGTAGCAAAATAGACAAGAAAGATATAATTAACATGGCAAAATTGTGGAATATAGACGATCCAGAGGGATTACAAAATATATTCTTTCATATAGCTTCTTATGAATAAGCTTGGAGAGGAGGAGAGGCAGTAAACTGTAAAATTTCCCATGTTAATGAAGAAAAAGAATCAAGAGGGAACTCCAACAAAGAGAATTGAATACAATTGCGTTTTTTCAGACAGTCAAGGTGGGTCTACAAAATAGCAGACAGCAAATGGATGAAAAAAAGTGACAAGTGATAAAATTATTTGTCCTGTTACATTGTTAAAATTACAAAGAAACAAAATACAACATCACCGAACAACTTTTTTTTAACTCAAATTCCTTTTGAAAAACCCAAACTCTAAAGGTTGTAAAGGTATGAAAATGTTCCACTGAGAATTAATTCGATATCTATTTGGGCCAAAAAATCTGCAGCTAAAATTAAAATAGACATGGACATCACAAATAATAAAATTACCAATCATTCAAACCGTGTCAGCACAGTTTCCCATATAGCAAAAGCAGTGCTAAGTGACCACCAACATATAAAAAAAATTATAAAAAGATATATATATATATAAGAATATATAAAAATATATAAAATATATAAAATATATAAAATATATAAAATATATAAAATATATAAAATATATAAAATATATAAAAATTACCAGACTATATATAAAAATTACCAGACACTCATCATCATCATCAATTAAACCCTACCTCCAAATTAACCATCAACATCACGAAAATCTTGTTAGTAACTTACGGGCCTCGAATAGAACATGTCAAAAAAACGAATATTCGAATTTGTGGAAACTAGAGATGAGAATATTAAAATCAGTACACCAAACGAATAAGTAACCTATTCACATTACCATGGCCTGCTCATCGCACGATGGCTATAACTCCAGCACATTTGTGTAATCTGAAGTGAACCGTGAACTACTTTATTGGAGGCGTCGAAAATACTTCGAGATAGCAAGGTGCTCTTCTCGACTTCACAAAGAAATATATTAAACAAGCACCACGTTACAAAGAAGTGCCTAGACAACTAATAGTTGCAGCTTAGTTTTAACTTTAAATAACTACTAGCAAAAACCCATGTCTCGGTAAATTGTTCCAGAAAGTTAATTAAAGTGCTAATTTATTAAGGAATTAACTAGAAAACTACGTTATAAATTGTGAGGCAACGACCTACATAGAAAATTTATCTCAATTTCGTGTAAGTATTCTTTAGTTCCGTAATCATGTATGGTCTTTAAACTTCCATAAACTCAAATATATAAGAAGGCACAGAAATTATTCTAGAAGTTAGTGAGCTTTTAACATGTGTCTTTCATCATAAAATAGAAATATCGGGGTCTTAGAAACCTGCTGTTACTAAACGTAAGAAGTTTCGAACGGGATGAGGATCTGTTCATATATTTCATTTTACTTCAAATGGAAATTAACAAGGCTGATAACCAAATCCCAAATAACATATTCTCCATCCATCAAATGCACACTGACCGTCACTGGAAATGGACCAGTTGGATCAGTGCCATCTGATTTGATTTCTGGGAGAGAATAGAGACTCCACTCTCCATTAGAGTGTAAAATTAACTATCCATTAGCAGCCGGTGATCCTATTAGGGCTAGCTGGTTGAGTTATAAGAACTATTAGCTGTGTATGAAAGGCCGCAGGACCGTTATTGGTTCCACACGCCATTCAGGTGAACCAGGACATGGTCTAATGCACTTTCACGGCAGCAGGGAGTTAATAGTGGTTGAATAGTGCAGGTCAAATGTAAGGATTTATCGGTTTGGGTTCGAACATAATAAGTTCTATATTAGTTAGTGTGATATTCTGTAAAAATGGGAATCTCATAACTTCCCCAACTATATTAACTATAAAGAAATTAACCTGTATTTTAGATTTAAAATTTATTCAAAAGATTATAGTATGAAAAGCTATTTTAGTCTTGATTTCGCACCAGAGTAAGTTCTGTTATAATTTTTGTCTCTGTATTCATATCACATAAATTTTAATCACATTACAAAAAAATGCACAATGCGTTGTGTATTCTTTCGCCACGTTCAAATATTGATATTGGGTCAGAAATAACGATTCCAAAATAATAATAAATATTGATTGATTTGAAAATGCATTTCAAATATTAATATTTATTCTAGGTAATAATTAATTCTAAAAATGTATTTTAATATTTTATAAAAATAATTTATATTATAGATATAATTAACAACTGAAATATTAATTGCGTTTTGCAACATAATAAGAGGATATATTAAAAATAAAAAATAGAAAACAAAAAAATGCTCCTCGCCTAAATTTTAAATATAAATGTTGTAGTAATTATTTTTTTCAAATTTTCCCACTAAAAACTTCGGTTATAATAAAGTAATTAGTTTTCAAATTACGTCTTTGGCATTCATTCAATCATCAACATTATGTTCAAAATAATCCATGTTGAAATTTACAGTTATGATCACAAAACATTATAAATATTACCAAGTTTCCAAAGTTGATTGCTTTTTCATGAGACCCCAAAGTAAAAATCCGGCCATAACGTAAAGGCGGCCAAAAAAGTAATATTGACCAAAAAGTATATTGAGTACAATAATGTGGCACTTTAGAAATGCTATCAGATCTGTTAAACGTGACTTTTTCACAGATTCGTAAAAAAAATTCACACACAAATGTGTCACACAAAATGTGTCTGGTCGCGTCCCGTCCCGTCTCGTCTCGTCTCGTGGCGCCTCGTCTCGTCTCGACATCCTTCAATACAAGGCGAGACGAGACCAGACATCTCGAAATATGTTATTGAGTTAAAACACTTCAAATGGATGATAATAAGAGTATTTAAATTTTAGTAATTGTTTTTTTACTTTATAGGATATGCGCTGGTAATACGTGCTTATAAATATTAATTGTTGATCGGTTAGATTTATTTTTGTAGTGTTTTTTAAAGAAAATAGATGGATTTGAAATAGGTCTTCAATAAAAAGAATTTATGATTATGATTTTTCTTCCCTCATTCGTGATAGAACTTTTTGAAATAAGAAAAAATGTTCATATAGATATGGTTCAAGAAATGCTTAGCTTCCGAGATACAGGAAGTTTAAACAAAAAATTTAATGATTGACCTTAATTATTGTCAAGGTAAAAATTTAAAAATTGACACATATTTTTTACTTTATGCGTTTTTTTTTTTGAAGAAATCTTGAAAACAAAAACATTCAGAACCCTGTAATTGGGGGGGGGGGGGATCTGGCCTTCTCCCATCCAAATATTTTTCAACGTTTTTTGATTTTGATTTTAAACAATTATGTCACTTGGTAATTTTTTATTTAAAGATCAATTTTTAAAATATTTTACATTTTGTTAGTCAATGTCAACAACGTTTACTGTAAATCAGTACAAAATATTTTATTAATTTCAGAAATTTACGGGAAAAGTAAGTTGTTGACATTTACTAAGAAAATGTAAAATATCTAAAAAATTGAGGTTGCTTTAAATAAAAGAAATGCCAAGTGACATAAAAGTTTGCCAATCCATTTTGCTATCAAACGAACGTAGCTTCAAGGTCATATACGTACCTTGAAAAATTGTAAAATATTTATATGGAGAAATGGACCAGACCCCCCCCTAATTGTTGGGAGAAAGAAAAATAAAACACACAGCATACTTATTATTAAGTTTACTGTACAAATTATCGCTTTGGAAATAGTGATACACAAGAAAAGAATTCGAAATTATATACAAAACAAATATAGCAAAAATGTGGTAGGAATTGTACCTGGAAACGCAGCAAAAAAAATACATAAGCAGCTTATACAAAGAAACGGTTTTGTCAAAGTGCACGATGGCCTTTACTATATAGATTGGAAACAGAACATACAAATAGTGAGGCAATGCCTACCCAAATATGTTGCTTAACCAGCGAGGGTAACCAGGCGAATACCTATCAACGCTTTGTCAAACGTTTGCTGAGGGCTCGTATCAATTTTGGTATTTTTAAGCATACACTCGTAGCGTAGCAATATCAAGTCAAGCACAGGGTGTGTCCCCTTTTAAAATATCGGAATATCGTTATATCGGTTTCTCAAGAAATTCACTTATACTTTCAGCACATTGAAAACATTAGTACCTATGCACGCGTTCAGCAAAGAAAAGGAATGTCACGGGGCCACGCCCTACGAAGTTAGACCATAGATCTGCGGATCTAGACTAGCGTCACAGAACGGCCGATGTTACTCACAAAAACTCACAAAACAATAGAGCGACACAGATATGCACTATGATATTTGTGGTAATGATTTATGACAGAGAATTTATAAAATGCGCAGTGGCAATATTAATCAGCAGTAATCGACTAATGAAAGTAATATGCCTGAATTTCTAAACGCATGCAAGTGTTATCCATCAAATATACCTACAATAAATTTTGATTCTCAAATTGTTAACCACTAAAAGTGAACGTGACACAACGTAACATAGATTATTTAATACAACATATGATGTCAGCAAAATTATTAAAAAATTAAAGCCTGTTAGATGTAATCTTACTATTATTTTAATCTAGTATACAAGATACTTGTAGTTTCCTAATATCTGAATTAAACAGTACCACAGATACTCCGGCAGTAAAAGTAATCAAAATTAATCTACGTAATCAAGTAGCCAAACATCCAACGAATTCAACCTGAACCAACGCCTAGGGAAATAAATAGTATTAACTTAGCAACAAATGAAAAATTAAACGCACAAGAATATTACCATAAATATATAGATGAGACTGTTCATTTAACATCAAATTTAAATCCATTTTATAATACATTTGAACTATCAAACGATCAAGAATCGTAATACGATGATATCATATTCGTATCGTATGATATCAATTATTACCAACAACCTAATGGCGAATAAAAATATTGTTGAACAAAAGCAATCTGAATATTATTCATATACAGAAGATTCATCTATACCATACTCAAATCAAACTTTATCCAAACTTCCACCACTACCCCGAAAACGTAATACAAATAAGTTTAGATGTTGATAACAGTGCAAGAATAAGATAAGCTTTATAAATCCCTATTTAGCACAGGACATTTTCCTAATTTAATACAAAATAAGCATTTATTTCGTAGTCAAAACAGCGCACGGCATATTCTACCAGAATGAAATTTTAAGCATTCCAATATTCTCTTATTTAATTATTAACCATGAACCATGAACACGCATTTCATCTTTTCGACTTTTTCTCCAAACTTCCAAGGAATAATAGGTTTAGAGTTATTAGAGGAACATCGAGCAAAAATTAACCTTGAACGAAATCAGCTGGAACTATTAAATACATACTAGTATACCAATATAGGAGTATAGAAAAATATAAATCAAGATATACCATTTCATCAAAACTCAGGCAATAATATTCTAGAAAATCAGAATTTTAACGAATTAGAAATGCTCCGTTCACTTGCCAATATTAATTGGCATCCCGCTATAACTGAAAATAAATACCCTATGATATAACTCTTTCTAAGCCATTGGAAAACGAACCAATAAATTTAAATAAAATACATTGTTATGAAAGGGAAACGGATACTCAACTTAATCAGCACATAGATAAGGTATGAAAAACAATCTTAAAGATATCAGGCTTGACCATAGGAATCAAGAAGAAAATGATACGATTAGAAAATTATATTATGAATTTCGAATCCCACTGTATTTAAATAACTTACATTTAACGTTTGCTAACCAGATAAAATGCCATTGTGAAATTAAAACCACTTATAATTTGCCAGTGTTCATTAAATCGTACATACTCGTATATCCCATGGTTCACAAAAAAATATTATGCAAAAGGAAAACACAATACTGATAAAGACGTACTTTAAAGCCAGATTAATATTAAATATATACGAAAACGAATATATGACACATACTTTTTATTTATTTAGCAAAATTTGGCGAATTTAACAAAAATATTGTTAATACTCTATGACATGAATATATGAAAAGACATATGGGTATTAACTACCTAACAATATGAAGAAAGAAAATAAATTAATATACATCTTAAAACACTAATCACCGCGGCCGAGTTTCCCAATTACGATTACATTCCACTAAATATTTAACCATTTTAAAAAAGAAGAAAAGTCAATTACGCATATAAAAAAATTAATGCCATTATTCTATTATTATCTACAACAGCTCTATACATTCAGTGACAAAAGATACGCCTTAAGAATCTACATCTAGACATACAAGTTCAACAGATCCTTTAAACCGCGTTAGAACTAAGTTATATACTGATTTTTGCATATATGCATAAACAAAAAAATATTTAAAAATACTATAAGAAGAGTAACAAATAATAATTTAAAAAAAACTAAAGTCTATGTAAAGACTTCCTATACATGATAGCAATATTAGCGGATAAATAAAATATAAACAAAATAATAAAACACAGAAACCTGATTCTTATTAAATTCACAAAAAAACCTTAAGAGACCTATTGTATCAGGCTCTGGTTAATTCAATTAGCAAAGCCAGACCCACTAAAATTAGAAAGTAGAAGACCCAGGCCAGGCTTATTTTCCATGAGTTTAGGTAGTACTCAGATTGTCAACGATTAATGGAATACAAATATTCAATGTTGATCTTATACGTATACGTTATACGAAGAATTTTTAGAAACTCAAAATAAGCTTTATGAAATTAAAAATAAATTAAAGTTAACTGACGGTCACTATAAAGAATACCATAATTATTTTAATATCATAGAAAACATAAAATCTCGGAACAAATAAGTCAATTAAATCCAAGTTATCGCTCCAAAAGAGGGCTAATACACTTAGCAGGTTCAATAATCAAGTGCCTACTCACAACGTTAATAAATCGAATAGTACGTTTAATTGTAATAATTGTATTTAGTTAATATCCGCTAAGGAATGTGTATTAAAATAATCTATGATGTAATTCCGCAAAGAAACTGTAATTAGTCATACTTTAGTCCTAATCACGAATGATAGACGACGCGCTTAGTGACCTTTCATAGTATCGTAAAACTAAATATCTACAATTTAACACAGAGATACCCAATTTATGTAACAGACTTTTGATATTGTAACAGCTGAGCGTCTGCTGTTACCATTAATTACGTAATTTAAGTCTGCTCTTTCCATTAACTTAAACCAATAAGGTAGAACTAGGTTAGCTACATTTCTGATAAGAACTGAAAACAAGTTACAATGAATACCGAATCCATCCATCCCTATATCAAAGAAAAACAGAAAACAATGCTTTTTTAGGAGATAACAAATTACAACAAATTTTGAAAATGTTGGTCTGAATCTCTAAATATAAGTATATTATCAGAAACATATTGATCGGCCGATATTTAGGTCAAGCTACAGAGGTTTTTTAGGGTATTAAAAAATAATAGGTAAAAATATAATACATAGATGAAACCGTATATTATAAATTAAACAGCCAATTGTTTATAACCCAATGGCGTCCGAAAAACTGTAAAAAAATGCAAATAAAGTTTTTTGTGTTTCTAGCAATAACTACAAGTTTTGACTATAATAGAATCGTTGTGGAGAATTGAGGAACCTACAAAATGAATACCGGAATTCTCTAGATGCGTATTTTGCTGAGAAAAACGGGAAAGGCATTAAAAAAGCGTTCTATTGACAATTTGTAACGTTTACAATTTTTAAGCTACGGCATCCGCGTTGCGGGTATGAGTAACTTTAAATATGTAAATTATTTGTACAGAAACCTGGATCTATCAGACGAATAGTTTTGCTACAATTGCCAATTAATTTTTTTTTGCCCTTTATGCAGGCAATCAACCTTGCTCGTACGGTAGTTCGACCTTAATTTTTACAACGGTATTGGAAACTTCAGAGCATTATATAAAATTTGTATATTCTACTTGTACGTTAAAATGATGATACAATGGTTTAAAATGCGTCCGAACATTGGAGTAAAACGCGTCTGACTGCAGTGGAGCGGCTAGTGGCCGCTCTTATTAACATATCAACTTAACTTATTAACATTACAACCGGGCGACACCATATATTCAACAGAACATCGTTATCCATCGAAATAACACGAAAAATAAGCGTAAACTTCGTATTTTCATGTTAAAATGCAAAATTGTAGGTTATAAGCTTGATTGAGTGTAAAGAAAACAACACTATCGGCTGACTGAACTTAAGCCCTACATTAAACAACGACTTCTTCACGAAAAATGGCTCGACTCGCTATGAAAACAAATTCAGTGTATAGCTTCAGCTTTCTATTTATCACCAGTCAAGTTTAGAATATATAAGTAGAACGGCTATTACTCGTTAAAAAGTGAATGTCTCGCATATCGGATTTTATTGGTCCTACAGTAATTTTTTTTAAATTCTTTTAAAAATCTGCGCGGCTCAGCGATCTATTGCAGTTTGTTGCACATCCATTACGGTCCTTAGTTACGGGTTTTTCATTAAAAAAAAATTTAATTTGATTATGAACAATTCTGGAAATTGACATGCTGAAAGATACTGTTATTACCTACCGATTTCAATTTTCATCAAGATCGGTACGCTGTGTTGCAATAGATCGCCATATTAAAAGTTTTAAATCGGATGCAGCGCATTTTATTAATCAATGGCTATGTAATAGTCCAATTTCAAGGATTTCAGAAAAAAAATCCTATATTTTATCGTATTTTAATTTTTTCGCCATTTTTATATTAAGCCTTACGTAAAATGATCCTCTGAACAACTTTTTTTCGAAACTTTTCTCTTTAAAATGATTACGTTTTCTATTATTGAGAGAAAAGTGTACTATAAGTACTATATACGGACGTTAAGGTCTTTCAATAAAGCCCCATTTCAGCGGCTTCCGTCCCAAGCCCATATTCACGATGTTTTTTTCTACGACACCCCTACTACATGAAAAATTGTAAAAATTATTATTGCACAGAAGGTTTCAATTATTTCTACTCAAAAATATTTCATTTTTAAAAATAATTAATAAAACATAATTTATATTTATAATGCGCTCCTTTTCCAATTCGCGTTCGTAATCGATAATTCGCTCTCTCTCGCACTCCCAGTGAGGAGACGAGTTGGCTAGACACGGCGTTATAAAAATGCCTTTAAAAATTTTATTTTTGAAACTCGTTAGGGGAGGGCATTATGTTGCTATTGCTTCAATTCAGCCAAATATAGTAACACAATTCAAATCCATATCGTGAAAAAGTTAAGCACTACTGAGGTCGGAACTTTTTCAATTATGCCGTGTTCCGCTCGGCAAAATATAACTACAATTAAAATTAAAAGTGCTTCATTAAAAATTACATACCCATTCCACATCCAATTGTATATCAGGAAACAAAAATTAGTAACCTACGTTACATGGCTGTGGAGGAAAAGTACATCAGTTTGCGGAGGAAGCCCGTACGAAAATAGACATTTTCAAGATTCAATCGCTCAAATTTTTCAGTACCACCCAAAATGTTCGTAATAAGAGATTCTGATGCGTTAAACATTTCTGAACAAGATGGTTTTTATGGTTAAAAATGGCTCGACTCGCTATGAAAACAAATTCAGTGTATAGCTTCAGCTTTCTATTTATCACCAGTCAAGTTTAGAATATATAAGTAGAACGGCTATTACTCGTTAAAAAGTGAATGTCTCGCATATCGGATTTTATTGGTCCTACAGTAATTTTTTTAAAATTCTTTTAAAAATCTGCGCGGCTCAGCGATCTATTGCAGTTTGTTGCACATCCATTACGGTCCTTAGTTACAGGTTTTCATTAAAAAAAATTTAATTTGATTATGAACAATTCTGGAAATTGACATGCTGAAAGATACTGTTATTACCTACCGATTTCAATTTTCATCAAGATCGGTACGCTGTGTTGCAATAGATCGCCATATTAAAAGTTTTAAATCGGATGCAGCGCATTTTATTAATCAATGGCTATGTAATAGTCCAATTTCAAGGATTTCAGAAAAAAAATCCTATATTTTATCGTATTTTTATTTTGTCGCCATTTTTATATTAAGCCTTACGTAAAATGATCCTCTGAACAACTTTTTTTCGAAACTTTTCTCTTTAAAATGATTACGTTTTCTATTATTGAGAGAACTATGTGTACTATAAGTACTATATACGGACGTTAAGGTCTTTCAATAAAGCCCCATTTCAGCGGCTTCCGTCCCAAGCCCATATTCACGATGTTTTTTTCTACGACACCCCTACTACATGAAAAATTGTAAAAATTATTATTGCACAGAAGGTTTCAATTATTTCTACTCAAAAATATTTCATTTTTAAAAATAATTAATAAAACATAATTTATATTTATAATGCGCTCCTTTTCCAATTCGCGTTCGTAATCGATAATTCGCTCTCTCTCGCACTCCCAGTGAGGAGACGAGTTGGCTAGACACGGCGTTATAAAAATGCCTTTAAAAATTTTATTTTTGAAACTCGTTAGGGGAGGGCATTATGTTGCTATTGCTTCAATTCAGCCAAATATAGTAACACAATTCAAATCCATATCGTGAAAAAGTTAAGCACTACTGAGGTCGGAACTTTTTCAATTATGCCGTGTTCCGCTCGGCAAAATATAACTACAATTAAAATTAAAAGTGCTTCATTAAAAATTACATACCCATTCCACATCCAATTGTATATCAGGAAACAAAAATTAGTAACCTACGTTACATGGCTGTGGAGGAAAAGTACATCAGTTTGCGGAGGAAGCCCGTACGAAAATAGACATTTTCAAGATTCAATCGCTCAAATTTTTCAGTACCACCCAAAATGTTCGTAATAAGAGATTCTGATGCGTTAAACATTTTTGAACAAGATGGTTCTTATCCCATATTTTTCTACTCCGAAAATATTTTTAATGAGGTTTTTACAACGTTCTATCCGCTTCACTATAAATAATAACCTTCTCGTGTCAATCCTTACTTCCTATAATTACCTCATTCTGCAATTCATATAGCGGCGTTTTATGGTAGCAGAGGTGCAGTCATGTCTTTTAGGAGTATCTATTATATTTGCATTAGTTTTAATAATTTTTGTGGAAGAATTTTAATGTATTTTTGTGGTTAATGTAATTATTTGAGCTAATATTCAAAATATAAATATTTTTATAGATAAAAATTAAGATGTTGTTGTAATATCCTAAAGTATCTTGGCTCGGTGTACCTTCATGTCCCTCCATTTCCTTCCTCCCTCACGTTCATCATGCTACCTTATCCTGCAGTTGTTTCAACATGTAATATTTCTTTAAAAATGTCTAACTAAATGTGCTATAAAGCACTCCTTTGTAGAATTCGTTATAGAAATGTTCATTAAATGGAGCCGTGTATACAAGATCGGTTAAGATTGTCATAGAATATTAAATCTGTCAGTATATTATTTAAGAGTTAATGCTTGAGGAGTCCTTAATAATTCATCAGTTATTTGTGTATATTATCTGGTATATGCATCGTTTCATTCATATACATTATTTCTTAAAATTCTGACTATAAATTTCTATAAATAATAAATAGTTTGTTTTGGTTTCAGGTGGCCTATTTCATCCGGCAGATGATAAACAGGAAATTGCATTTCGATATGCAGTTGAGAAAATCAACAGCGATAGATCGATATTACCCAGATCAAAGCTGAGTGCTCAAATAGAGAAAATACCGCCCCAGGATAGTTTTCATGCGTCCAAGAAAGGTTAGTCTAGTTTCATAAGAGATAATGTTTAATCAATACAGCTGTCTCTAACATGAAGATGACTACTTCCAATTATTTAGATTATAATACATACATATATATATATAGCATTCGGATATTTAGTGTTTGTTATTTCTCATGGATACACCGTAATCATATTTTCACGATATGGGCCTCATTTTATTGGATGGTGATGATTTTATTTTCTCTATTGTGATTCATCTAGTTTATACATCTATTGTGATTCTCTAGTTTGGAGATTTTAAGCAGAGCAAGAACATTTTTTTCTATAACAAAATGTCGCATTGTCTAATCGAATGCCGCGTTTTTTGTGGATAATCTAACTCAATAACGAAATAATTAAGCAAGACAATATTTGGCAGAAATATTGTTTTTGAGTAAACGAAGAACCTATTGTTTAATAGTCCAATTAATATCAATAACAGCAATAACAACAACTCATACAGCTCTGAAACTGTTTTACTACATTGAAATGGTTATGTAGCATATCATCATAAAAATCTTATAATAAATAACTTCGCTATAGGCACAGAAAAGTACAGCAATCGCAATTTATGGCCTCCGATTACTGCATTAATGCTATAGGTAAAACAAATATAATGGCTCAGGTAGGCGGTGCATAGCGAAAATTAATTAATCGCGCAGCGCCACCATAAATAGCTTTTTACTACTGAAGGTAGTGTAACTTTTTGACAAGTCATTTGATCCAGTCTGAATTTTGTACCATTGGTATATTGTTATTCCTATATTGTGGTATTCCTATATTGTTAATTAGGTAAGTGACCGCCAGTCCGCACGACCGCAGGGAAGTGGGAGGTTGAGAAAGCTGTCGAAAAAATTTTCTTGGACAAAATATTTTGGTCCACGCTGAAAATTGTTCATTTTGCATATTTACTATTTATATTTTATAAAAATAATAGTCCGATGCCGGCATGCGAGTTGAATGGTCGTCATAATATCCAGTCTGAAACTAATTGAGGTGATGATTTGTGGCTCATATAACATGGACATAATCGCCAGATGACATGAAAGTGGTGGAAAGTCTGTCAGTTGAGCCTCTGGAATGTAGCGCTGTAGCTAATAGACTAAGAGCTGGCGGCCGCCAGGTACTATGACATTACCTCCGGCTGGAATTTTGAGAAACGGTTGGGGGGACCATGAGGAAGTGTCATCTGCAAGGATTTTGCTCAAACCCCCTGCGAAGGACACGCAAGACGACTCAACAATGAAAAAATCCTTGCTCAAAAAATGGTCGTACCTCCGGCTGAAAATTTGTACATTACCGGTTTAAAAGTCCTATTTACATTACCGGTTTAAAAGTCCTATACCGTATGTAAATCGCCAGACGTCTCGGTCCCTGCCAAAGGGGTGACAGACGCCCTCAAAGTTGTAATTTTTTTTTCAAAAAAAATGATCTTACCTCCGTCTGACGTTTTTACATATTATCGTAGAGACAATTTTAAGCATATATATATATATATATATATATATATATATATATATATATATATATATATATATATATATATATATATATATATATATATATATGCTTAAATATATATATATATATATGCGAAATTCCAGCTCGTTCACTCTTGGATGCGCTCATATTATCAATAGTTATGTTTTTTACTTTTTATCATTTATGATAAGAAAAGTATTGGTTTAGAGCGAAAATTGACTATGGCTAAAGACCACTTTTCTCCACGTATAAGACCCCAGGATTCCAAAAAAATTGTTTCAACAAAATATCGGTCAGTCAAATTACTTTATTTTGAAACACCCCAACATGTAGGCTGCAATTTCGCGGCATTGCAGAGGAATTTCACAGTTGTATTTTGGTCTGACGATTTATATAAATATATGCTTAAAATTGTCTCTACGATAATATGTTGTGACGCTCTTAGCTTCGGTGCGGAGTTTCTATCTCGAGCGCCACTGTCTGTTTAGAGTGCAGACATACCACTTTTCCCTACAGGCAGTATCTGTAGGAGCCACGAATAACTTCTAGTGGAGAAGGGCGGAATCCAGGTCACGTGATACACCGACAGGCCTTGTACTACCCTATCTTCAAGAAGAACACCTGTTTATGATTACAACAGTTTTTATTTACAAACTTGATTATATTGATCACATAGGTATTTACATATATACACAGAGGTTATTCAGTCTGCCTATAGCGAGTTACGTCATGGGGGATGAAAAACGTTACGAATAAAGGCTTAAAGCGGGATAACAAATGGCGGCGAGTGCAAAACAAAGGGTACTACTTTAGCAAGCGGAGGAAGCAATAATACTACGCGTGTATTAGTACATCTACAGTAAAGCGTGCAGCGTGTAGGAAATCCGAACTTTCGCGGTTGCGAAGTTGCTTGCGTGACTCAGGTAGCCTGTGGAGTCCCTGTTGCATGCAAAATGCTCAACAGAAGGGTGGATGCAAAAAATGCTACGACCCGAACTACAGCCTATTGAGTAAACCCAAACGATTTCCACGTAGACTTGGCTACGATTTCGTTGACCGAATAGTGAAAACTGTGTGCGTGACTCAGGTAGCCTGAGGAGTCCCTGCTGCATGCAAAAAGCTCAACAGAAGGGTGGATGCAAAATGCGACAACCCGAAGGGTGCAAGATGCTACGACCCGAACTACAGCCTATTGAGTGAACCCACACGGTTTCCACGTGTATCTAATATTAATGTCGAAGACCGGATAGTGAAAATTGCGTGCGTGACCCAGGTAACCTGTGGAGTCCCTGCTGCATGCAAAATGCTCAGCAGAAGGGTGAATGCAAAATGCGACAACCCGAAGGGTGCAAGATGCTACGCCCCGAACTACAGCCTATTGGGTGAACCCACACGATTTCCACGTGTAATTAACTACGATTTCGGAGACCGGATTTCCTTAGCGCTTGTTAATAAATTACACTTACTTTTCTTGTGTGACGGGGAACGGTAGCGGCAATCACGGCAAGTCACAACTTGTCTGATTTTAGAAAACAGCAGGCGAAGACGGTGGGCAGGGTAAGCAGGTTCTTGTGGTTAGCGAAGAATGCTAACTGACTTTACAGCGCTGTGGAGCTGCTTTTAAATGATTTCGGACGGTTTTTCCGCGTTGACGCGTGATCTCCCTACCTACCGATATCGTTGGGAGTGCAGCGCATGTGGCGCTGTCCGATATTTCGGTGCCTTGAGGTGACGGCTACGCAGATTCTTGATACTGGAAAAACTATTTACGGCGGCGTGGTACCCTGAAGGGGTTTGTTTATGACCTGGTTATAAGCAGAACTGAATGTACAATTTATTACCAATATTTACCTAAAAAGAAACGAAATTTTACGAGGCATATTAACGTTATTAATATCTATGAACAATTTACGGGCTTACAGTTAAATGAAATATCGAGTTTCTAGCGTAATGTGAGGGATATTATTCCTACTTCATTACAATGTTAAAACGTCAGACGGAGGTAATGAAAATAATTTTTCATTAAAAAAATACACGTTCCATGTGGGTCGGAACTTTGTGAACATTGTAGGGGAACTTCGCAGCGATATTTTCGTCTGGCGATTTTAAAATGTGCTTAAAATGCTCTCTATTGCAATATGTTAAAACGTCAGATGGAGGTAAGATCATTTTTTCTTTGAAAAAAAAATTACAACTTTGAGGGCGTCTGTCATTCCTTTGGCAGCGACCGAGACGTCTGGCGATTTACATACGGTATCTGTGACTTTTAAACCGGTAATGTACAAATTTTCAGCCGGAGGTACCGTCATTTTTTGAGCAAGGATTTTTTCATTTTTGAGTCGTCTGGCGTGTCCTTTGCAGGGGTTTTGAGCAAAATCCTTGCAGATGGCACTTCCACATGGTCCCCCCAAACATTTCTCAAAATTCCAGCCGGAGGTAATGTCATAGTACCTGGCGGCCGCCAGCTCTTAGTCTATAACTGATCCACCACTTTCGTGCTGTCTGGCAATTATATTCATATTGTATAAACTGCTAACTATCACTAACTATCAATTAATTTCAGACTGAATACTATGACTTTAATCAGATTTATTGAATCATTAATAGCAAAACGATGCTTCACACTCAAACTAACAGCTTAATAATTAAAATATTTTTTCCATACTATACAGGAATGTAGTATCATATTTTTGAAATGCAGCAGACTACATAATATGATTCTAATGGTACATTTGCAATTTGCTTTTATGTATCTTCTTTAGGTCACTGAAATAAACCTGGTACTTCTGGGAAAAAGGTTTCGAAGGCTCGGCTTTGTCATGTCGTGTTGGTGGGTGCAGTTCTGTAAATAGGAGTTAGAAATTAGAATTTCGTTTATTCACTTGTTTTCCTTCACCTCCATCTCTGATCCGACATTAGCGTATTACCATCGAAATAACATACAGTAGCAGGTTACTGTATTGAGGTTATTAGTAGTCCCGTTGTTCGTAGTAGGATGTCGCAACCTGGCCTAAAAATCTCTATCCAGTTCTGATATCATTCAAGCGGCTTTTTCCTTGGAAGTTTCTCGTGAATTAAAAACGGTTTGGTAGGCAGAGAAGATTTGGAATGTTAAAAATTAAATAGCGTTTGGTACGATATTGGTCGGAGGTTTCCAGTGTGTGTACCGGTGCTAGTTTTGTGTGAGTTAGAAATACTCACCCTGTTTGGAAAAGGGAGCATTATCCCGGACACCTATTTTGGAAAGTCCAGTTTTGGCATTTTCTTTATATGATTTTTATACTGGTGACCTGGAGTTCCAAGCCGCTTCAGCGGGAGTGTTTTTGCCTCTATTGCACGATACACCATCGTTACGCTTTAGCTAATATGCTACTTCCCTTGCTGCTATCCAATCAACATTGTGGGATGAAATTTGAAGGAAACATTGGAAAAGAAGCCCTCTACCGATCGGGAGGTAAATATTTATTGCTACTACTACTGTTTTTGTCTGACGAGGACACGAAGCAGTAGCATTTTTCTCTTGTAAGCCTTCTGGCTGCTTCCTTCTTAAGATTTTTTATTAAAGTACTAATTCGACTACCAGAAAATTTAAGTGCGCAGGTCTTATGAAACTTCGCTTCGTTGCGAATCAAAATTATTCCATCACCTTCATTAAAAACGCTAACTGGGAATTTTCATAGTATTACGAAATTAAAGGGTAAAATTTTTTCAATATTAGCGGGGCTCTCATAACCTGTGTTCCTTAAAGTAAGGGACCGAGGTAGTTGTCGGAAAATTTGTTTAAGAATTTTTATTCTATTCTGCCTCATGTGTTTAGATCAATTTGATAAGCAAATGTCTAACATGAAGTAGGTATTTTGAAGCAGGGTTTACATTTGTCTTACTTGGACAAATGCGACATTATGCCCCACTGCGGGGCATGTTACTGTATGGTGTAAGTTGTCGCCAATAAAATGATTGCGATAAGTTCAGAAACTTTAATTATCGATAATTATTTAATCATCAAACGTATGAACAAAACCAATTATTGATCATCATCGCCCAAATCACAGTTCAGACACACGTAAAATGGACTGCCATTCGTGCAACTCATGTCATGTCGTCATGTGCTCAAAATTTGCACCTGGTGCATTGCACCCATTCTCCGGTCGATGAACTGTACCGGCCATGACATACAATGCAAAACGGTTCCTCTTCTTCTTCATCAGATGATACGTCGAAATTCCTCATCAGCTTTTCTAATTGAAACCGGATGAACTCTAAATTTTACTGCCTTTGCAGCTGCCATCATAAAGTCTGGGTTAGCGGCTGCTGTCCTCGGTCTTTCTTCTGTGCGTTCTAACCATCTGTAATGTAAATAACACGTTCCTTAGCATTAAGTTTCGATTGACAATGACATAATTATTGATACCCCAATTATGTAACCTAGCCTTAATATGTTAATGTGTAAACCTAGCTTAAAAGACTTCGCTATGGTAAATGCTGTCATCTCTCAGAAGTAAGAATACGTTATGTAATGCAACCATTACATAATGCTCGTCGCTGCTGTACAAACTCAATAATAAAGTTATCGTAACCGTATTTAAATTGTTTCTTTTTATGCTTAAATATCCTCGAAATGAAGCACATTATAGCACTAAAAGGGGCACAGTAGATGGAAATTGAAGTAAAGATGTAAAATTACCTATGTCAACGGACATAGGTAATGGAATACGTATATTGACTTTCGCATTCCACAACTTGCCCCGTAAATATTGAGACAAATTATCCCCCAGACACTTTTTTGTTGGTGTGTGATTATTTCTCAAATAATTAGTAACAACCACAATAATATAGCAATAATATATTACGTAAATCGTAAACTCTTATAATACTTCAATTCACAAATCATCACCTCAATCAGTTTCGGACTGGATACTATGACTTTATTTTCAGAATTTTACGACAACTACCTATGCATAGTTGGCGACCATTCCACCTGCATAGTGCATACTGACGACTGACGATTATTTTTAGAAAATATACAATACTAAATTTGCGAAAAAATTTTCAGCCTCAAATGATTTTGTAAAAAATTTTTCTCAGCCTCCCACAAATCTACCCCCCGCGGTCGCGCGGTCTGACGGACCTTATTAACAATATAGAATGGTAAATACTAATGGCTACTAATAGTAAAAAGTTCAGACTGGATCAAATGACTTGTTAAAAGTAACACTAGCTCCCGTACTATTTACCCGTGTGTTTGATACATACCCTTATAATCAATCAGAAATCACGCATTTTTTTTTATTTCACGTAAATTATTTTTATTATATCACCCAATTTCTTATAATTTGTAATATATTTTGAGATGTTTCATATTTCGATTCAGATTTCTCCCATAAAATTGAAATATTACTAATAAATTTTCATAATGGCCGATGAATGCATCTCGGCGTATTTGGGGTAGCAGATCAAGAACTTATCGCCAAAATGAATATTCAAGGTGGCGTCTCCAAGATGGCGGATATTTTTGCTATTTATGGTCACAATTGACACAAAATCGATGTTTCGGAAATTTTGGGGTTGAACATCACGTATTTTCTTTCATATATATTCAATATGGAGGCTCCAAGATGGCAGGTATTTTTATTATTTATAAAATTTTAAAAACCTCATAACTATCTCGGAAATTTTGGTGTGTCGGAGCAGATATCGGCTCCAAGATCGGGTACATTTTTGTCATTTATGGTCCCATTCGACTCAAAATCAGTCGTTTGGAAATTTTGGGGTTGCACATCACGAATGATTTGTCACAATATTCAAGATGGCGGTTCTAAGTAGGCGAACATTTTACAATTTATGCTTCTATTCGTCTGAAAATCGGTATATTGGTATATACATTTGGGTCGCTGTTCACTGTCAAATTTGATACTCAAGATCGCTCTAAGATGACTCGAGTTTTGCTTTTAACAGTCTTATGCGGCCCAAAATGTATATATCAGGGTTTTTGGGGTAACAGTTCACGATTGGTTTGTCAGAACAAATTTAATATTCATGATGATGGCTCTAATATGACGGTTCAGGTTCGATTCCACTCAAAATCTGAATCTCAAGGTTTAGGAGTAACATATTATGGATTACAGATTTATGTTTTCAAAATAAATATTCAGGAAGGCTTAAACTCGGCATCTTTATCGGAGTCGCATATATTATCACCAGGTTTCTTATAAGATCAAATATTCCAGATGGCGGCTTAAAGATGCTGATTAATTTTGCCTATTTAGCTACGCCATGATGAGACACAAAATGTTTGTCGCGTTTTATGGGATAGCACCTCACGAATTTGTTGTCACAATAAATATTTAAGATGAATATCTTTAAAAGGGCGCCATCTGCAAAGCGACATGGACAAAAATTTCTTATGGCTATATTCTTGTCCCTCATGTTCGATATAATAAGATTAACTACTTCTGGCATGGTAGAAAATATCGCAATGATTTACTATTGTGATTCTCTAACTATGAGGCCAGTTATATACCTACTACAGATATGCCAGTTATGTTCCTGAACGGACCTGCCCCGGTGGGTATTTTTGCATACACTGTATAACAATATGATCATATTAAAACAGTTTAAGGGTCCTCTGCCTTAGTAAAATGTACTCTAAGACCTAACCCCTTAGAACCAACCTTAACAGTTATACCCTCAGCAAACTTGGGGATTGCGTTTTAGTGATACATGCACGGCAAAAGGGGATGTAATAGTATAACTATAATAGAAATATCCGCAGACCGCACCGCTTTAATAAATCATTGACCTTCCTGAATCGCGGAGCACAGCCAGCTATATTTTCTTGCCGCCTAACTATGGGAGCTGCCAAGAAATGGCCATATCTTATATTTTATAGGCACCTTTTTTGGATGCATGGCTGCGCTCTATCCTATACGTCTCTTAGTTCTCATCTAGCACGAATGGGCTTTATTGAATAATCAATTTTAATATAATAGGGTATATTTACTTTACTGCTAATAAAAAGATACCATAAAAGTGTGATCGCATGGTTGATGCGGAATACAAATTATTTTGAGGGATTAGCTTAAACAAAAACTGCTCCGCTACCACAGTTTTCTGTTGTGTTTTATAGAAATATGACGTAATTTATTTTTATGTTCAGTCTGAAACTTAAACAGATTAAATCAGAAAAATGTTTTGTACTCAAAGTTAATCATTTATGTCGGAACTTAGTTATGTTTATCATGGAAGGAGACGCAGGTGCTTCAGTTTGCCTAATCGCTATATTAATTATGAGAAAGTTTTAATCTTCTTCTGATTGAGTTGAAAACTTTATCAAGTTGAGGGAGAGTGCTGATGATTTAATCTCGGTAGGAGTAGGAGTATTCAAAAAATAATGTTACATGTCGATACGTCCTAACTTCCTAGCAAAAATATTGGAACCATAGTTTCTTTTCATTACAAAATTTAGAGCCAAATTTTAATCTGCATTTTCTGAACAAGAACGTTTGGTTTTATTGGCACTTTCCTTTTCAAATCTTCCCCTAAGATTCAGTATCTTCTTTTTCTGGTAAGTTTCTTCCTTTGTCTATTAATCGAGGTCCTCAGAAAATCTACATCGCCGCCGTTAAAAAAATTTAGTGGCGGCCAACGGCAGAAATTTGTATTTCCTTGCGGGTATTAAACGCATATTTATTACCGTTTTTCACTATATGCTTTTTAATTAATTGCTTTCAGAACCCATTACTTAGTTTAATCGTTTTTCTTTGCTAAGTACTGATATGGCTATAACAAAACTTGTAATATTTTTTTGTTTTAATAGAAAACGCCCTATGGACGTTGAACATTGTAACTAGATTAAATCTATCTAACAATTTTTTCCTAATAACTAGACTTTAGCTGTTCAGTAGATAAGTATCCAGTGACACACTCCACATAACACTAATGCTCCACTTGGTTCATGTGATAGACATATCATGCTTAGAATTCTATGCACTTTCACTGTCACTACACTAATTCGAACGGTTTTAGTCTCTTTAGCAGTCGAACAAGTCCGTTGTTGTCGAGTAGTGATATCACTTCGACGTTTTCGTGGTTTTCTAGCCTCTTCTGATGTTTGCCTGCAAACCTCTTAATCTCATCTTCAACCATAGGCATATTCAGACCCCGATGGATGTATTCATTGCGATGGTACCACGGCGCTTTAACGATGCTTTGAAGTACTTTATTCTGGAACGTTTGAATTAATTTGATGTTGGATTTCTTAGTGCATCCCCAGAGTTGGATGCCATAAGTCCATACGGGCTTCAGAATTTGCTTGTAGATAATCAGTTTGTTGTGTATTGACAACTCAGAGTGACGTCCAAGGAGCCAATACATTTGTCTGAATTTGAGGTTTAATTGCACATGTTTCTTCTTCACGTCTTTTCCATCGAAGTTTTGCATTTAGGGGCATGCCTAGATACTTTGCTTCGTTGGCATGTGGGATTGTTTGCTGGTTGACAATCACTGGAGTATAGTCATATTTCTTGTTGGTGAAATTGACATGAATCGATTTCGCCTCATTTAGTTTGATGCGCCATTTCTTTGTCCAAGTGGTGACATTGTTGACAGCCATTTGTAGTCTGTTCGTGGCTGACTGTATGTCTTGGTCAGTAGCAAGCAAAGCAGTGTCGTCGGCGAATGTTGCCGTGACTACTCCGTCGCTTTGTGGGATGTCGTTGGTGTACAGCAGGTAGAGAACAGGTCCAAGGACACTACCCTGAGGTACTCCAGCACAAATCTTCTTGAGGTCAGAATATTCTTCTCCATATTTAACTCTGAAGTGGCGTTCAGTAATGTATGACTGAAGAATTTGGCTCATTTGTCGTGGCAAATATTTTTCTAGTTTATATTCCAGGCCCTGATGCCACACTCGGTCGAATGCTTGGGCCACATCTAGGAATATCGTTACGCAGATCTTTTTCTCTTCTAGTGCTCTCTCAATTACATCGGTAATTCGATGCACTTGATCCATAGTTGAATGCTTATTACGGAATCCAAACTGGTGAGACGGAATAAGCTGCTTTTCGTTGATGATTGGTTTGAGTCTCTGCAAAAGGAGCTTTTCTAACAGTTTGAATATAATCGTCCAGATCATAACCTGGAGCTTTCTTTGTACTGAGATTGTTTCTGATAGTGTTGGTGATCTCAGCAGGTGTTATTGGCTTAATTATCGTGCCATCTCTGTTAGTATGTCTTCTATGCCAGTAGGCTTATGTGGCTGAAATGTATTTGCCAAGTGATCAGCAGATATTTCTGCCTTCTCTTCATCTCGTCGAGCCCAGTTGCCATCATCTTTTCGAATGGGAGGGTCATGATTCTTTGGCCTACTCAAGAATTTAGTTGCCTTCCAGAGGGAGTAGTAGTCTTGTAATATGCATTTAATACTGGGAGAGCTTTGGAACCTTTGATGCGACGATAGCACTGATGTATCCGTCGCGCCGTCGCCCTCATCAGTGCTATACATTTAATATTATCTTTTCTAGTTCTCTGTCATATATAATACGTTCGGATATCTTCTACGAATTATTCTATAAATTATTGCAACGAGTATGTGTCCATGATCTGTATTTATTGACAGTCCACTCCAAAAAATGGATCATTAAGATAAATTCATATTGAATTAATTGAAGAATACGGAAATGCAAATATTCCATATGAGACTTTTATATATCGAACATGTGTGTTTATTTAATGCTTTCAGGGTAAACATTGTATTTGCAAGAAAAAAATAACTGATAAATTACTACCGACTATTACTACCGACTATTACTACCGAGGAAGTTCTTCATGACGCTCTACATGTTTCGATAGGACGAATAAAAGTTCTATCAAATCTCTATTGAGGTTATTTGATCGAACAGGTTTTTTTTTTCAAAATCAGATATAGTACAACCTACGTAAATAATAGGCCTACCTAAGACTTTCGAAACTCGAGTTCCAAGCCACATCTAATTCAACGGGATTGAAGTTTGGAGCCCTAACTTCAGTTCCTACCAACGAATTTGAACTTCTTAATAGGTAGATTAATAGTAAAATCATTTGTTTCCCTTCAGTTTACTTAATTGTATACAACAGAACTACTGAACACTCAGTTAAAATTCCTATTTGGGTGGGAAAATCTAGGAGGCCTATATATTTGGTTGATAAATGCAGAAAGACATCGAACTCTTATTTTGAAGCCCTTTTGGAAGGCATGCACAATAATTAACTACAAGATAGTTACTTCGCCAGCAGGGCGATGCTACCGCTCATACTGTAGGAATAGACTCTTTTAGTGTGACGTCATGTACATAGGCATCATCAACAATATGCCGAATTATTTATTATAATGTGCATGATCAGAACAATAGCCTCAAAGAGAGGTGTTATTTCAATTTCCATCGCGTATCTATTTCCATCGCGTCGCGTCATTGGTCAGTGGTAATGGTAAACTGTCTTAGGACGCCATTTTTGTCGATGCTTCAACCTTAGGCTTGTCGATGCTCAACCTTCCACCTGCTTGGATCGTGCGCTACACCGTTTATTTATTTAATGAGTTACAGTCTACATTATTGTTTAAAGGTCAATATGATTGAAAGGTAAACTAATATTTCTGATAGTCAGAATATCGTTTATATAAGTTTACGTTGATGAAGGCAATTTGTCAGCACATATGTGCAAAGTAAATAAGGTCGAAAATCAATCAAGTAAAATATGAAGAAATTCTCTTTCGCCAGCGGCGTATCATCGGTTACCAAGTAATATGACGCCACCACTAGAAAGGCTTATTGAAATGTAGTTTCTGAATAACTTTGATAATAATAGGCTAATATGCTAGGGAAGGTGGAACCATGTTCTCCTGATTTCCCGGTTCTAGATTCCCATTTATTTAGGATTTTTTAATTTTTTGCTAAACTATTTTGCGTA
>CAXKVY010000657.1:0-32500 GCA_964058915.1 Tetropium fuscum
CTATGCACACAGGGGATAGCAAATCTACAGTGCTGAGAAAAGTGTGAAAGCTAACAGAGGTTCCTTACAGTACTTTAGGTCAGCTTTTGAAGAAAGGAAACAAAACAAGAAAAAAGATATCTAATGCAGGAATATCCAGAGATTTGGACTTGGCCACAAGCAAACTTTTTTGAAATTTAATTTACGAAAAATACAAAAACAATAAATTTTCTTCCCACCATAGAAATAATTAGAAACTTACAGAGCCTCAAACACTTTGTTCCGAGAGCAATTTACGACGGAGACTTAAAAAATTGCGTTTTAAATTTAAAATTGTTAATAAGCGTTAATAAAGGTTGGATTGACGAGTCTAGCAGCAGATGTCAGCTAAAACCACCTCCGAGCAGAGAATCGTCATTTTGCATTGTGGATCTACTGATGGTTGGGTTCAAAATGGACTTAAATTTTGTGGTAAAAATCTGGAAGAATGTAATATGGATTACCACATAAATATGGACGCAAATATTTTTGAGGAGTGATTGGAAAAACGGTTAATTCCAAATAGATGACCTATATTTCGATATAAAATAAAGATGACCTATATTTCGAAGAGTTATATACAAGAAAAGAAATTGTTGGAGGTACTTAATACCAAACAATGGGAAAATAGTATGTGATTGATAATATAGCAAAAAAAGGGCCGTAATATTTTAAGGTTTCCACCGTATTACTGTATTTTTAATCCAATTGAACTTTTGTGTTCACAATTAAAAATGAGAATTCGTATAACAAAAAATGTTTCTAAAATTTGTCGTGGAACTTATTAAAGAACAATTTTTAAATATTTCAAAAGAAGACTGGTCGAGGGCAATTGTAAAAGAGGTAAATAAATGAAGAAAAATGTAGAAAACTAGGACAAATTGGTGAAAAAATTGTTATCAATCTGGCAGAGGAATCGGATGATGACACAGATGTCATAATATTACAGAAAATATAATACAGATGTTATAATATTTATTACTTCAAATAAAGCTCCTATTTTATTAATTGTTATTATTTCTCAAATAACTAATATTTCTAAAAATAAATACAAATAAGACTTTTAAAAATTATGTTAAAAAATTATGTTGTAAAATGTGAAAACAAACAGAATCCGACCCTGGGTGCTATTTGGAATTAGTACTGACGGTAACTTTTTACACCAATAGTTTTTATAAGAATAGTTTTTATATGAATATGAATTATTTCTGGCTGATACAATACTTGTAGATACAAAATATATTAAATAAATATTACATGTGATTGTTTTAGTCCGTTCAGATGTAATGATAATACCGAAAAATTGTGAAAATCGCAATACGTTAACGCCTGCAAAGGCGACTTTTTGTCAAAATGATAATTTCAAATGTTTTTTACGTACGAGTTAAATCTTAAATACAAATAGATTGTAGGTTATCAATAATTTTCCTATAGAAATATGTAAATACTAATTAAAATTAATGAAAACTTCCAATTAAATTACTACCCTATGTTACTAATTAAATATAAAATGAATGCAATTTGTAGCATATAACTTGATTTACTTTTGGACACGTAACAATTTACACCACTTTCTCACAAAAATGTGAATATTATTCCATTGTCTGTATGCTTATGGAATTGCCTAAATACACTCCAATTAAATAAATGCCTGTGATAAAAATTATGGTCAAACTGGCTGCTGAATAATTAAATCAAATTTGACTTGCCAACAGGCAATAAAAAAAAGTGTTAACTTCGGATAATGCTCATTTTAAAATTTTAATTAACTTATTTATACAATATCCTCGAGACCAAAAACCCAGAAATTTCCTTTTTATAATGAAACACTGTGCAGTTAACGCCGGAGGTTGCATCCGGGTAAAATTTTAAATGTAAATTTGGCAATTCGTTGCCATCTCACTTCGCAAATAATGCGCGACTGTTTACAAAGCAGATGAAAATTTGTCGCTACGTAGCGTAGTGTTTTATTTTTGTTACTAGAAACAGGGATTCATGAAAAGTTTTTTTTGCTGATATTGTACCTGAGGTACACCAATGTATAGTACTTTATAATATCTATTTTCAGAGAACAGAAGCATTTATATGCAAATAAATTATAAAGTTGCAAAATTTTTTGTTTCACTCACTCAACTCTGCGTAGGGTTTGCTATAAGGTGTTATAACTGAAGGGTATTTTTAAACGGTTTTATTGAGCTACACTTCGTATATTTGTCTGTTTATGTTTGTTTCAAATTTTGCAACAGCTTTTTCAACTACTTCCCGATGAGCTACTGACTTGAAGTTTGATAGGTGTATAATGTTCCAGTGAAAATATTAATTCAATATTTTTTTATTACATAAAAATCAAAATGGCGAAATTTCCTATATACACTCCCCGGCACAAAATTCCGTCACCCTAAAATTTTGCCCAATTTTGATGTTTTATAACTTTTTTATTTTTCATCTGATTTTCATAAATTTTTTACCAGTCTGTAGATCAGTTCATTGTGTGTCTTTTTAATTATTGTAATAAGTCATATTTTTGGTCCAGGCAATATTATACAGGGGTAAATCAAAGTGTTGTTTTTTGTCGTAAACTCAAAACACCCTGTGGAAAAATTGAGGCGAATAATTTTATTTACAAACTGTTTGCTGCCATCTTAGACGTATTGTAAACATTTTGTTTTTTGATTCATCCCATTATCTCATTTCTTCTGCGAGCAGCAAAATTTTAAATGAAACGCTGATTTCAAGCTTATTTTTATTAACAAAAACATCCACTAGGTATATCACAAAATTAATTAACAAAGACAAATTTTAATAATGTGTATGTCCTCCTCTCGCAGCAATGACAGCTTGCATTCTTCGTGGCATTGAATTAATAAGATTACTTATTCTGTCTTGAGGAATAGCCTGATATTCTTCTGTCAGCGCCAGCCGTAAGTCTTGCAAGGTTAGTGGTTGCACAGGACGGCGACGGAGTGCTCTTTTAAGATCATCCCAAAGATGTTCGATTGGGTTGAGATCCGGGCTACATGCGGGCCAGTCCAATCTTGGAAGTCCAACCTCATCCAGATATTCGCTCACTACCCGTGCAACGTGAGGTCTAGCATTATCATGCATTAATGTAAATTGGTTCCCAATGAAAGGAGCAAATGGAACAACAATTTCTTGGAGGATTTCCTCAATGTAACGGTGGGCGGTTAGTGCTCCATTTTCAACAAATACAAGGTCAGTACGTGCATCGGTAGAAATACCCGCCCAAACCATGACTGAACCACCGTAATATTGCAGTCGCTCAGATATGATGCAGTCTGCATATCTTTCATTTCTACGTCTGTATACCCGTTCACGACCATCCGGCGACCTTAAACAAACCCTGGATTCATCTGTGAATAGTACGTTTCCCCACTGTTCTACAGTCCAGTCAGCATGCGCTCTTGCAAATCTCAGTCGGTGTTGTCGATGCCGAGGAAGCAATTTTGGATATACTGCTGGCCTTCGTGAATGCAATCCTGCTTCTAACAATCTTCTACGTATCGTTCTTTTACTTACACTTACTCGACGTACCATTTGCAAGTCATTTTTTAGATACACAGCAGTAGCTCTTCGATCTCTTAAAGAACTCATAATGACAAAGTGATCATCAGCTTGAGTGGTCATTCTCCTTCTGCCAGAGCCTTGCCGCCTAATAAAGTTTCCCGTCTGTAGATACCTATTCCAAACATCACAAACTGTAGACCGCGCAATTCCCAGAGTACGGGAGACATAACTCTTATTGCGGCCATCCTCTATTAAGGCAACAATTCTACCTACGTCTGCTGTAGTTACCATGATGACAACACACTAAATTAACTGTACTGTCAAATATTCTATCACAATAACCGCGTATTTAGCCAACGTCGATGTTTTTTAATTAAAAATGATAAAATTAACAGCGTTTCATTTAAAATTTTGCTGCTCGCAGAAGAAATGAGATAATGGGATGAATCAAAAAACAAAATGTTTACAATACGTCTAAGATGGCAGCAAACAGTTTGTAAACAAAATTATTCGCCTCAATTTTTCCACAGGGTGTTTTGAGTTTACGACAAAAAACAACACTTTGATTTACCCCTGTATAATATTGCCTGGATGAAAAATATGACTTATTACAATAATTAAAAAGACACACAATGAACTGATCTACAGACTGGTAAAAAATTTATGAAAATCAGATGAAAAATAAAAAAGTTATAAGACATCAAAATTGGGCAAAATTTTAGGGTGACGGAATTTTGTGCCGGGGAGTGTATATTAACCAATTTGTATTAAAATATTATAGTATTAAAATGTGAAATGAATATTTATCTTTTATACTATAGGTGAATAATAATAATAATTATTATTATTCATAAATCTATATATATAGACTATAAAACGTTAAAAGCTCAATCCTGTTGGAATATAAAAGGATCCTTTAGCAAATTCATCTAAAAATGTAGATAAACAGAAAGACAACTTGAAGTGACTCTTGAAATAATATCAAAGGCTGGAGAGTCTTCTTGAAATTGTATTCTGTTAGCAGAACTTAGCGAAGTTGACCAGGAAGTATTCCCTTGAAACCGGAAATAGGTACTTTGAGAAATTTTAAAATCTTTTGTAAGTGCGATTATAAAAGTGAAGTTGACTAGAATACAGCCTCGTGTTATACTTTCGTGGCGCTGAAATGGAAAGTCATGGTATAATTGGAAAAAATATTACTTGTTTTTTGTATTAACTACACCTCGTTCCTACATACTAATGATTACATACTAATGATTACATATATATTAAATTTAATTCTGCGGTTTCATTACCGATTGAAAAAACCTTTAGTGCCCCAAGTAAAAGACTTATTGTATTATATAGGCAGAAACCACTCGGTAGCTGTTACTTTTCCACCCCTCTTTATACCGTATAATATGCTTTATTGGAGAAATTCAATAAAAGAAGAAGCTAAATATAAAAATACTACCATTCTAATAAATACATTCCCCACGTTATGCATAATAAAAACAACATTTTAAAATTTCACCCTGTCTGTGAATATTGTAAATTTCGAATACTGAAAATGCAGCAATATAATTGACGCCATTTAAAAATTTAATATGAAAGTACAAGTGCACCTGGTTAATTTTTACCTTCGTCACTTTATATAATATAAGCGTTTCTAAAGTTATTAGTTTCGTACAAAAATTCGCCTTTTTCATGTTCCCGTCATTATGTACTTCTTTTTTGTTTCTTTAATTCTGAGATGTGTTTGGGATCGTACATATATTTTATTTTGAGTTGCCAAATAAATATTACTTTATTATATTTAAATACATTAGGTATTATTACCTTGCCCACTTGTTATGAATTATCAATGAACCATTAATCTTGAATGAACCTTAATTTAGTACAGAGAGCAGAATACAGAATAAAGGTTATATAATGCACGATAGAGTAGGTACAGAGTATAAGCTACAGGATTACACTGTATAAATTGCAAGGTACATAGTACAGATTACATGGTACAGGCTACATATTACAGGTACAAGTGTATATAAAGCAGGGTACAGAGTATAGAGTACAGAGTACAGGATTTTGTATACTAGGATTTTCATTTACAGTTATTAATATAATTAATTCATCTCAAAAAATATTAAAATGTTTGCAAAACCCCAAGAAAATGTTGACAGCAAAGCAAAAGGGCCTCCAGTGTCTAGATATACGCTTCATTGTCTTGTCCACCTCTTCGTCATGGCAAATATATGAAAAATCCATGTCTATTTCATCTGAAAGATAGATATGACACATTATGCAGAGCTAGTTAGAAGAGGTTTTGATTGAACTGTTTTGCGTTGGCCTTTTTTGTAGAAAAAAACTAGTGTGAACACTGGATAACGTATATTAACTTACATGAGTTCAAACAGTATTGTGCCGCCTTGATACCGGTAATGACAATATTAAATTACCTGAAATATTCGATTGTATTGTTCATACATAGTGACGTGTTATTTTTACTTTAAGAACAATAGTGCTTTGTGTGTAAAAAGGCCAATGGTGGACGTATGAAGCCGCCAATTCAACTTGCATAAGGTACAGTTCTTTTATATTATCTAAAAATATTTCAATAAAAATAAAATCAATAAAAATATATGGTACAGCTAAACTAAGAGAAAGTTTAGGTACATAATGTGCTATATAAATTTGTTAAGAATTTAGAGAACAATACGGAGTATTCCATTAAATAAAAAGCAACTTTGTTTCGTCATGACTTTTTGACTGATCCTGTATACTTAATTGTAATAGATTTTTCTTATCTTATGATTTTTCGATAGCCACATATCTGTATAGACTCTGTATATTTAACTTAGAAAATTGATATTATGTATTTAAATACTTTTTCTAAGTTTTGTATTTCTTTATAATTTTTTTAAATAGGATGACTAATCTGGGGGTTAAACCATTGATGTATGGTAACGCTTTATAAATGGGTAAATTATTCACACTTCGGACAGTGTTTTGTTCCGCTGTATTTTCAACTATTCTTTGTTGACTATTATTTGAATATTGAATATTTACGAAAGTTTGTTGAGTGTTGAATAAAATTTTGTTAATTAACGACCTAGGGTAGGAATTTTCAATCAAAATAAGGCTGATTCATGTAACATTTGATTTCTGAACCGCGGATAGGTGACCTTTATAGCACTTTGTCTTTAAGTGCTTTAATGAGGTTTATTTTCATACATTTTTAGTGGTTTAAGTAGTAGTTTATATATCTACTGCTACACATTAGTTTTCGATATCATTTTGTATATAATATGTTGATGTCATTCATCCCTATGAACCTTCGAACCTTCATATCTAAGAGGGGGATGTTGTTGTCCGTTTCAGTTTCTACTGTGAACTGTATAAAATTATTGTATTCGGTGAATATATGTATGTATATATATATATATATATATATATATATATATATATATATATATATATATATATATATATATATATATATATATATATATATATATATATATATATATATATAGCAAGTTAAATAAAAGTTTGTAAAAACAATTCCAGTGTTCCTTTCAACATTTTTACGTTGACCAGGAGTCTCACGCAAATTTTAGAAATTTAGAACTTATATTCAACAATCATGACAACAAAACTCGAGTTTATTATAAATAATTTACGATCAGTTAGTATCATCAGTTAAATATCATAGCAAAGGTGATTTCCACGAAAACGATGAATTACCCTAGATATGGGACATATTCCTTTCCTTTCCGCCCTTTTTTGGCGCGCTCTAGCGGTGGAATGCTTAGTCTTCTGAAAAAACGTTAATATATGAAAAATGTAGGAAATTATGTCTACTTTAATTTTGTATAATGGGCTTATCGAGAAAACGCTTCCTTTTTGATTTGAGATATCGGCCAAAAGTGAAAGTGCCAAAATCTGGACAAAAAGTGCCAAAAAAAAACCACGAAGCTACCGAATTTTACAAAGTATCATCCCAAATATTTATGTTGCCTTCATGACGAAGGGAAATTGGGAGACTACATTTACTCCATCGGAAGGAAGGTAGAGCCACATACCGCACATGATCTGTGGCTCAACGTCTATATAACAGTTGTTTGCAAACATTAATAAAAAAATAATATAACAAATATTGAAAATTTTCATATACATTCTACAATGAGATATTTTGATATACTGACGTAAAGTAAAGTATTATCTAGTTATATAATGGTGTAGTATTTGGGTATTCTTTATTACTTTATAACTGATTAACTGAGTTACAACAATTAATTTAATATTTCAATAACACTAATTTTGAAAAAAATAATTGACTTTTTTTAGTAAGTAGTACAAAAATTAACAATTTGGAATTAAGGTAGGCTTTGAAAGTTAATCAAAAGTTTGATTGGTGTAGTTAATGAGAGGTATGCTTACAGACCAATTACGCAATCAAGAACAAGAAGTTTTTACGAACAAGGATGAGAAAATGTGCCTTTTTATATAGAACCCCTTCTAGCTGTAGCTTACTTAAAAGTAAAAATCTAAATGTCAGTATTAAATTAATTGTGGATTAACATTATTCTTTTTTTGGAGAGGAACATCTGTCAAACATTGAAATGGAACAAACGCAAAAATATGTATTTTTTTCTTCAGACGTTCATGTTTTACTTTTACAATTCAACAACATTGTTTAACGTAAACATAAAAGAGTTCGAAAAAGATATATTTTAGGGACTCAAATGAGTCTGTAAAATCTCAATTTTTGAGAGCGTATCGAGGAGCGTATGCAAAAAAAGGGTATACAACTTGGATTCGCCTGGTCTGGAGACAACAACGATTCATCCGATAAAACTCTATTTTAGATACATAGGTAACAAAAAGAGCATACTTTATTGAGTGAAAGTCGTAGAGAAATGTATTACTTTTGTGGTTAGCAACACGTTTCTACTTGTAGCACGTTTAATAAACACATATAAATACAATTTCTTGCATAATAACAATCAGGATTAATTCGTCCAACTTATCAACACAAAGATTAAATGTGCTGTTATGTAAATTACTAAACATTCCGCCAGGCGTAGATGCAAACGAGTGAATATCAGAAATTGTTGTGGAATTGATCGACGTGAGCAGTGACCACGGATTCCCAGTGCTAATTGACGGACGGAAAATTCTTGAAAAAAGTTTTTACTTTATTGGCAATATTATCTTCAATACATCCATCGGCAAATTTTTTTCGCGAAATATATACGTCCATACTTGATTACTTTTATTTAATTTATTTAAGGATTTCGAATAATTAATGCTTTTTCATTAGGAATACGAAAAAAGTATCTTTGAAGTGTAAGAAAAGTGTTTTCTATGTCGTGGAAATTTGATTCAATGAATCGAAGATGAAATCAAGATATGAAGATATGAAATCAAGATATATCCACTCAATAGAAAACGATACATGCCACATATAATTGCCTACTTTCTATAATGTTACGACGATACTGTAATATTCTGTGTAAATTTAAAAAACGATGGATATAAGTTTCATAAGCTATGATTTAGCAACCTATATTCAAAAATAATCAATATGCAAAATAACGGTTCAACGGTTGTACGAACATACTCGTATATCACATTTCCGGTTATAAATTATATTTTTTCTCATTTAGTTATCGTAACCACTGGGGTTTTAATCAGATTGCCGATGTTCACAAATGAAAGGGGGGAGCGTTTTAGGTTGGCAAGAATATATGTATACATACATATATACACATATATAACACAGGATCTCATAATCCTGGGTTCGTCACGTTTAACGTTAGGGAAATTCTTGATATTGATACCTTTGAAATTATCTTACCTGATGCACTCTCATGTTGTCGATGTTAATCCTCTAATGGCTAAAACTTCACCTAACCACTAAGATGCACATACTAACTTTGTCATATAATACTGAATTTCGTTGGTCGAGAGATTAATGCAAAAGACATCGGAATAAAAAATATTTCTATTTAACAGTTGACTAACTTCCCGCTTACTAAACTATTTGAGTTAAGTCCGAATTGACTGTATGAAAACCTGCCGGAAACTGAATATTTAAAAAAAATAAAAATCTCGACCACTCCTACGGCATCTACTTTACCCCGTACATAATTTCAGGAAACTATTCTTGCACCCTAACGACTTCTGGTTGCCAGAAGTAAAAGAACTAGACAAAAGTTAAGAACTAAACATTTTACACGACATGGATAATAACAATATTTTAGATGTTCATTGTGGGGTGCCTGTTATCTACACATATGAAGAGAAAACCCCCACAGAAAAACTATTCTTAGGCTTAGATCCTTAATTTCCCAAAACAATAAAATTTTAATATTTCTGAGATACTCTTTAAACATTAATTAGTTAGCTGCTCCTACGTTTTATAAAAGTATTATTCTAATATTACCTTCGGGAGTTGATTGACGGGGTAAGGTTTGGCGTTTGACTTTTTAATTTGGTTTTGTAGCTAATGAATATGATACTGAATACTAATTTACCAAAACTGGAAACCATAAATTAAGTGACACTTATAACTGCCAAATGACCCAAGGAATAATAATTTATGATTTTATTGTTGAATCTTTCGAGTCCGTGATTTTATGAAACGTACCGCCGCGCCGGGAGACCTACTTAACCCCACATAGGGACAATAAGATTTTAGATATTTTAGTTTTTGGTAGTTCGGCGTCATACATCTGTTTACGTTTTGAAATTGTGATATAGTACTTAAAGAGAAAACACAAGACAAGGTAAATTACCCACTTAATGTGGACCTTCTAAGAATTCTTAAACAATAAACCGAACTGACAAACGCATTTTGGGTCTATATTATACTTCCCGAAAAAATTACAAGCCTGGACTTTACTATTTTATTACAGTATTGACCCAAAAAAGAATATGTAAATACATAATAATTAATTATATTAACAAGAGACCATCGTCTATGTTGGTACGTAAATCATTTATACACTCGGTGTAAATGACAAATCGGTAAAACTAAAACTATATAGATCCCATTTTTACAATCATAAATTAGGTTCAACTATTTACAAAATTGTGTATGCTGCCAATGTTCCAGTTAAATAAATATCCTTGCTAAAACACACGAGGCAATCATCTTGATAAACTGAAAATGAGTGAGTAGTATTGACTTCTGTGTGTCGAATCTGGTGCAACTAAAATATCTTCTGTTTCGAATTCAGTCCTGAAATCAATTTTTACGTCTGCTTCTATTGAATTACCGTCGAGTTACCTCTAAACTACTTTAGTACTTTAGCAGGCTCTGTTATTGCATTGCCTTTTCATTCGCCTGAACGTGTGGAAAACTAATACGTCCTCTACACGCTTGCAGTCTGATTTTATCAATCAATGAACTCGTATGTATTGTCACTTTAGTCTTTACAATGCTTCTCATCCTGGAAATATTATTGAAATATTTTTTATATACAAAATTTTCATTGTAAATAGCAGCAAAAGTTGACTATTCGCGTACATATTTTACTCTTTTTGTATCGCAGTATGTAGAAAAAATATACAGGGCTTTCATTTAATCCCGAAATCCACGTAACGTGGTGTTTAGGCACCCGGCAATACTTAGGTTGCTACCATTTAAAAAATAAATCCCCATAAAGTGTTATGATATCAATGCGACACCAGTGGATTGGATATTTAACTGTTACATGTGAAAATAATCATATTAAAATAAATAATGCCAGAAATAAATGATTTCACTTTAAAAATTAGTATGTATACAAAATGATACTCAAAAAGCAACTTGTTTTGAGATAAGTATATTCTTTAAAAGTAAATTACACAATAAAGAGCAATAATTGATTTGAAAATTTTTATTTTGTAAAGTAAATAAAATGATTGTTTCATACGACTAATTATTAAAACATAATTATTACATTCTTAGTACTGGTGAGATACACAACGTAGTGTCCTCTTTTTTCTCATGGAGATGTCGATGTAATGCAACGAAAGTCTAGCTGAATGTTTATCATATTGCCCGTGGAGTACCTACCCAGATGCTGTCGGCTTCAAATATTACATTCTTATGTCAACAGTGTCCATTAAGAGCAAAAACAACAAAACATGTTTATTAAAGATGATACATTTACAGCGTGTAATAGTATATTAGGTATCAAGAACGGTAACGGGAGGCCTCCAATTTTGTCTGAGAACGGTATAACCCTAAACGTTTGTGATGCTTATACTATTTTCTGTACGATCGCGTTACATAATTTTTTACGTAACGTCAAATATGACTTTAAATATAAATATCACTGAAACCGAATAAAAATTTCTATTTTGACAGTTTATTTTACTTACCGGTCCTGGACCGGTAAGTGTTACTTACCGTTCCAGTATCAAGCACGGTAAGTGAACAAAACAACTAGATCGTACAAAGAGTTGGAGTTTATCGTCGTGCATCATTTCCAGTGCTTCTTGTAAAATGGCACCGTAGTGTTCTCCATTTATTAGGTCTCGGAAAAAAATTGTTCCTATTATTATTAATTAGGCCGATAAATGTATCCATGCCTCATCAGAGAAAAATGTGTGGTCTAATAGTTCATTATTGTTTAATTGTCAATTAAACCATTGGTAATATTGCACCAGTTGGTTAAAGTCAGGTGGATGTAATTGTTGAACCACAGAAACCTTGTAAGGATGCATGTGCAGTTCGAGTGCAATCATCAGGCATATGGAGAAAAAAAAACTAGAAATAAAGGAATTATATAAAAATCAACCAAAGCCATAAAAATCAACCAAAAAATCAAGCCACCAAAAATTTAATTAAAACACAAAAAAATACAAATGACAAATGAAGAGAGTGACGAAAATATTTTTTGGCAAGTAGGTTGCTTCGCCTTAATTATTCCCGATAAGTCTAACGAGAGATAATATGAAAAAACCTTCAAGCTATTTGCAATGCTGTTTACTTACTGCCTATCTGCTGATCAGTAAGTAATCATTACTGATCTGTAATTTGTAAACGTCACTTACAAATGTCTCAACAAATTCAGTAAAGGTGTCAAATTACCTGAGTATGCAAAAATGTACTATTGATTTTAAGTGTACTGAATTTATATAATATAAATTATACCAGGATTGTATAAATACCTATTTGAGCAGATATCTGTGGAATAGATTTTTGTGGATTTTGATTCATACGCTGTCAAATATTTTGTACAAAATTTTCTATTAAAACAGTTGGTTTGCATGTAGGCTTTCCTTTGGAAATACAATGATCTTTTTCATATCGTTTAAAAAACATTGATTTGTGGTATTTAAATTTATCATTTGCAATATTTTCATCGGGAAAATCTCCAAAAAATTATTGCATTCACGATTCCGAAGACTACCATCAATAACTACCATCTTCATTCCGTGTGCCTCTTCGAAAACGTGACATTAAACTAAAGACATCTTGTTCCGGTGTAAACGGCATTTCTAAACATTAAAAATTTAACAAATATGCTGATTATTGCGGACCATTTTAAAATAAAGTCAGGTGGGTTGTATTTATTTAGTAAATTTCGTTTGATTTGAAAAGCACCAGAAATGATAAACTAGTGAAGACAATTTTTTTTCTGCAACGCGCTTGTTTCTTTCAAGTTAGCTATCGTGATCAAATAGTTAAACAACTTTTTAAAGAGTTTCTTCAGGCATGTAAAGGGCAGCAAGGAGGGGAGGGACCTATGCTTATATACGGCTCGCTTTAAGGCTGCCAACTGCCCGGTAATAAAATATTAAATTTAAAAATAAGATGATCCATTGGAAACTAATCTTTGGTACATGTTTGGTACATAAAAGAGATATGAGAGAATCGCTGGCCCAGCAGTAGAAACAGTGGCCAAAGAATCATGTAGGCATAGAACAATTGAAGCAAAGTGAAAATCATTAAAAATTTTCAGACAGCTCTTGAGCCACTAGCTATTGTTATTAGTGCTGGTATGAGACGTTGTGGAGCATCAGCTATGATAAATTACTTCACACATATGGTGCCAATGGTAAACCATTGCCTGTATGTTTACTAGAGCAGAAAATTGATAAGAAACCTTAGTTGATTAAAACAATTAAAAAAATTACAAAATTTTAGTCATCAGTGTCTTCGTATTATGAAACATAATCTGCATACTTTTAATTTTAAATAATTTCATTGCAATTATTGTTTTCTGATCGGGATGTTAGACCAAAATTTTTTTCATCTTTTCGGCGAAGTACGTCCCCTGTAATTACTTCTGCCATGCAAATTTATTTTTTCATTATTAGGAGCATGTTATCTAATCCAGTACAATTTTTTTTAAATTGCACGGTAGGCTAAGTTTGTCTGCAAATTCTCGGATATTACATGCACATAAAGTTAAAATTGCTGTGTTAAACTTTTGAACGGCTGAAGATGAAATACTAAAATATCATTATTCCTGAAGGAAATTTCTTAGTCTACAACGTTTATGGGTAGGACGAAGGGCCCTCAAGCTATCTAGTCAAATAAGGCAAAGAAAGTAAGGCCAAAATATGTTTTCCAAAATTTTCGAATGAGGCGCGCATATCTCGGAAACTGTACACGATAATGAAAACTTTAATAGAATCAATCTTCTTACATATTTTGTCAGCTATAATTTTGTATAGGGTGGCCTTTATCGCTATGACCCATAGTTCAAGATATATAAGAGACACCAAAAAATGGTTTGTAAGAAGTATATTTGATTGGGAATAGACATTCCTAGAGTTATTAGAGGATGAAAGGCGTTGGCAACGCTGCGTCGCATACTTAGTCAAGTGCAGCGTACAATAAAATTATCAAATAAATGTTATGTATTAGGTAGAACATGGGTGTAAACTATATATCAATATTAAATATAGCCAAGCTATTCATAACACGAAAATTACTTCCTTCTACCTCGCATGATGTAAAAAAGACGTACGCCATTAAACACCAGAATCCAGAATCCTTGATCTTAAAAATAGATGTTCCGCCCCAAATCGGCCCTCTATTTATTGCGAGGTCGGCGGTAACCAGGGCTACCACAACAGACGTAGCGGTTACGAGAACGGCCTCCCTTGAGAAATTAAACTCAAGAGAAAAATTGCCGATGATTTCTAACGCAAGGTGACGGACCAATATACCATCTTCTTAGCTTATAATACGCAAACATTTCGTTTCAAACTTGATTAATTCCGATGTTAAGGTACGGGTTGTACATAAGATGTCGTAAATTATATCACCAGAAAAATGGGGTATAGAAGTGTTTGTGTAAAATATAAATTATGATAGCAGTCCCATAAAACTTAATTTAATTATTTTTTCATGCCTGCCTCGTGCTATCAATCGGATGTCAAATCATGTCTGGAAAATTCGACATCAGCACAATCAAACCCAGCGAAATAACAAGATTTTTAATATATCTTCATACAAACTCAAATTGATTTACGAAATACCATAAGGGAAAATAGATTTCCATGTCGTTGAGTATTATGTCTAGCTATCGAGATGCTTTGTATCTGATAAGCAATGAAATATGGCATGTATATATTATGTATGGCCTATAATTGTCAATTATTCTTTATTTTTCTTTCATAATATTACTGAATATTTTTGAAATACATTTTAAATTTTCTGATCTCACTATTGGAGAATTGACATCACAATTATTTGATGTTCCCTTCCTTTATTTGTCAAAGACCTTTGAATTTTCTCAATTCATCGACGAACAATAACTGCCAGTAGAATATATTTTAATAAGCTTAGATATTAAGCTCTTAATTAACAATATCACTTGAAAAAAATATGTAGTAAACAGCATCAACAAACACTAGGAAGTCATACATATTTATTATGTCATACATATTATTATTTATAACATTTCAAAATTCCTAAACCCCTGTTGATAACATTCTCTGATGGAATGTCTCTTTAACATAACAATGTTTACTATTTTTTTACACTTTCGTGGATAGCGACATCTATACACGTCTAGGCTTCTGTGTGTAAAAATATTTAGGTATAATGTGACACCTGACGTCTATAATAGTCGTTTGTTTTTTAGTCCATAATCAGCTTATTATCTTCAATATCAACTTATAATTTATTAATATTATTACATTATTAATTAATTAATTAATTAGTAAGATAACTAATTCTTGTAATAAGTATTTTTTAAATTACACTTCTTGATAAATGTGTCGGTAGTCATTTATTAATAATAATGACACTTTCAGTAGTTATTTTGTCCTAGGGAAAAATTAATGTACCAACAATATAATTAAATACTGCTTTGTTTCTGTATGGCGATGTTGCGACGGCCATTATTATTCATGGCCGCTTCATATCAGCCGATGAGTTAACGGAATTTTTATATCATTCTCCTTCCACCTTTCTCTTTCTATTTTACCTTGTAGCTGATGAGGTGTCGCACCCACTAAATGCATGTAAAAATAAAATACCTTCTTTCACAGTCGAGTCCAAGTGTTATGCAGCGGGTGTATATTGTGCATTCCTGTATTTCCTTTTCTTTACGTCAAAAGGTAAATATTATTATGGGATTTACATAGTGCAGTCAGAATAACCAATAAATCAATGCCCTCATCTTCTATCATCACTTATTTGAATGATTTAGTAGTTTTGTATTGACAGACATAAACCGGCGCTGCTAACAGGCTTATAATATCCGGGAAAATTAATGCCTAATAATTAAATATACGACTTATATTTTAAATCTTATAGCTTCATAATCCATGGCACATTTACAATATCTCCTATGTGACCGCGATTGCTCGCGTCTATCAGTTAGTAAACGAAATGCACACTAAGGCATTCCGGAGCTCCAGTGTGCATTCCGTTTACTACCTGGTACACGCGAGCAATCGCGGTCACATAGGAGCTATTGTAAATATGCTAACCGATAGGTTTACGAAGTAGACGAATATCACTTTTTTTCATTAGCTTTATTTTCTGTTACATGAAAATTTTCCCTAAAGTGTACCCATACCGAGTTATTTACAAAAATATCTAAAAGTATAATTTTAATATACTTTTCCAATATGTCCACCAAATTCGGGATGACAAACTGATGTGCCGACTGGCCTATAATGCTGGTATTGTCCGTTTTTTTTATTTTAAATTTTACATATTTATTTTATAGTTTATTTTGAAGCAGAGTGCCTTCATTGGCCATGGATTATAACAGTAATAAAGTTTTATTTTGGCATTCTCTTTCCTACTACCATTTTCTTGATGGAAACGTAATACATAAGCTGTGATAAAGGTGATACCCATAAGCTATCTGGAAAGGCAATTTTCGATACAGCAATTAATTCCTGTCAATCGGAATATCGACAACCTCTCTAGTGCCACTTTAATTCTCCAAAACAGTTAAATTCAGCAGGGTTCTGATGGCCGGCCCACAAAAACGAAGAATGTTCCCAAGTGGTGATTTGGTAGGCGCACAAGAAATAGTAGGCCATGTGAGTCCTAGGCGTATTATAGTAGAGAATTATTTCCGAAGGAATTTAATGGCATATATTAAAATTAATGGCAAAATCTCTGGTGAATCTGGAAATATGTTAGATATTTTAGCAGTGTGGCTGTTTGCAAATAATGTTTACCAGCACTTTGTTAGGGTTACCAACCCTACAAATACTCGTAGAAACCTATGGAATGTATGTCAGAAAAATAAATGAAAAGTTCGTCGACGAAATATGCAGGTAAAACCCACCAGACCAGACTCCATATATCTCAAATGTAATGATGTGAAAAAATAATTCTACATGAAATTATTCAGGATGAATAAAAAATCGTTGACCTCGGAATCGGAAAATCGGAAAAATTTTAAATTATATTTCTAGACATATTTTTATTTCAGCGCTGACAACCGAAGGAGCTCAAGAAAAAACAATAAAAACTCTAATCTTTATTTAATCTTTGACTTTATTTAAATGGTTAAAATAAACTAGCAATGTTATTATTCCTTAAGGAACTGTGAGCGAGTTTAAGTGAGCATTGATTTATTTTATTCCCGGTAGCAATAAAGTGCCTACGATGCAGACGGAATTGTTGGTACTGAGGGGTATATAAAATATGATGGTTTCCGACCAAACTTCCGAACGTTTATGGGGAGAAAGTAAAGAAGAACTGCTTATAGTCACATTGCTTTGCATGCTCTTTCATACGAAGGCAATGGAGGCAAAATTGGACCGTCAAATAAATTAGCTGTATTTACTATATTCACCTCGCAATAAATTTTAGATATAATATGTATATCAGAAATTTATTACGCATGTTCTACTTATTTTTTTCTATATTCTATGAAAGCACAAGTTTGATAAATAGTATTTCAAGGGTTAATTATGCGACTATATATGATATTCTACTGGCTGATGGAAAAAATTTACACACATTAAATCGACAGCGAATAAGCTTTCATATCTAATCCGATGATGAAGTCAATTTAGTTAGCGAAACCCACGTTATTTGCTATTATGTTTCAGTACCTAAATGCTTATAAAGAATTTACTCAATTCAACCAAAAACAATGCAGATCCATGCAGAAACAGAACGGAAATTGTGAATGGTAATGCAAGGCATCGTGAAATAAAGGATCTAGATTTCTCAACCGGAAATATTGTGAAACATTCTGGTTTCCAGTTCTGGGCCCACTTCCGTATCCGAATCTAACGTCCACCCTTTATATACAGCATATATTATGTTATTTATGTCATTAATATTATAATGGTATTATCCATTTGAACTTCCTTAAAATGCGGACTTAACAGTTTCTAAAATCCGTTACTTTTTAAAGCCTTGATAGTGCATAGCTAATTTTTATGGGCAATATTTACGCAATATAGGGTATCGGCCGCGAACATACATAAACTACGATTCTAGAGAATTATTAGCTTTAAAACTTATGTGAAGTTTTGTGTACTTAGTAGGGCTTTTAGCGTATAGCTATATGAAATTTATAAGTTACTTTAATGCCCTCAATACATACATGAAGTTCTAAGTTTATAGCCAAACTAAAATATGACAGCAATTATATAAAGTAGGTATATATATATATATATATATATATATATATATATATATATATATATATATATATATATATATATATATGTCATATATATATATATATATATATATATATATATATATATATATATATATATATATATATATATATATATATGTCATATATATATATATATATATATATATATATATATATATATATATATATATATATATATATATATATATATATATATATATATATATATATATATATATATATATATATATTGATATGTTTTATTTTTATATGTACGTTTATTATGGTCCCACGTTGGTTAAGCCAATTTGTGAAAATAGATTTATGTTTCGATTTAATGTTTGATATTTTAATTTATTTAGATACTTTGGGGAGATAAATGTTTAATTATGTTTTATGGATACTTACTTATATTACACTTATATCCCGGGTGAATCTCATCTGGTTGTTGTTGCACGCCAATTCTTTGATTATTAGTTTTATTTATTTTATAAGTCAAGAGTGTAGGTACCATGTACACTCTTGTACAGTTTACAGAAGATTCTACCCCAGAGCACTGAGAAAACCAACCTCAGAGGAGGTTCAATTAGGCTTGTGGTTCTTGGCAATCTATAGGCTGTACTAATAATGCTGCATATGAATTTAACCTTGAATAATCCACATGTAAAACATAAAGTTTTCGGCAATACCCGATATGTATGTAGAAATGTGATAATCGTTTTTATGACCAGAAATGTCTGCAAAGAGGAAAGAAGGATTTAGTTATACATATGATTGTGTTTATTCTTACCCCATTGGAAAATTGACAAATAATGGTTGCGAATTCGAAAATTTTAATATATTCCTTAATATTAACCCTACGCAAATCTATTCTACTTTATATTAAATACATGAGACAGAGTCCTCTAGAACAATAATCCTTAACTAAGTTCAAAATTGTTTGTTACCATTTAATTAGATATTATTCTTTTCTGTCACTTGTCAGCTTATCAGTTGTTACGAAGCACTGAGCATTTCATCTAGCACATTAACTATTAACTTTCATCTTGCTGCAATGGGGACATCTATTGGCGACTCGTTGCACTGGCGCTAGTAAGACGGCTCGACCCTCTGGACTATGCTTATGTGTTGTAGAATTTTATCTTCTTTGAAAAATTTTATCTTCTCGTATTTCACCTTACTACTATTTATCACCAAGTTTATTGCCTGTAGCACTATGTTTATATATTTGGTGTGGCTGTCAGGCTACACGCTTCTTGACAACAATCTCCTTACACTTATAGGGTCAATTTCCTTATTACATTTAGAGGTCTTGAAGCTTCAAAACCTCTAAACAATACTGGTTGAGTTAACTTCTAGTTTCACTCCATGATCAATAATTATGTATTTAGATTTACTTTTATATACTTTTTTCTTCTTTCAAAAACCTAAACTCGGCTAGGTCACCTCAATGCCATGGATTCTTCCTCGTAACTCCTTTTTGCTTGTTACCAAGGAAGCTCCCCTTGATAACAGAAGCACAACTTCCTGGTTACACACTTGTACCCCAATACTCCTGAGTATATCTCTCAATTTAGGACTAGTTTATGATAAAATTATATTCTGAAATTAACATTACTTTATTATGGCGATTTCATGGCTTGACCAATCAGATACGTTGGTATAGGTACAGCGTGTATGCCTTGGTGTCGTTGATGCTTGTGTGCCGGTCATATACGTATAGTCTTTCCGTTGACAGGTGATCTCTATAATTATATTTTAATACAATTTGTTGTATGTTATGTCTTTAAATTCTTATTAAAATGTTAATATTCTCGTTTATTTCAACATTTAAATTAAAATGTAAATTCCTCTATCGTCAAAACATAATCATAGCACCGTTCTGTAAGTTATTTTAATATTATATTACTAATACAATATACAATATATATATATATATATATATATATATATACATCTATATATATATATATATATATATATATATATATATATATATATATATATATATATATATATATATATATATATATATATATATATATATATATATATATATATATATATATATATATATTAAAATGAAAATAAAATTCTTACTGATAGAACGTCGTCTCATAGAACTTCGTAAAACATCCAACGACGAATATCACTGAAAGTATGCCATATTATTAATATAAAATTGATTACTCATGTGTAGCATACATATTCGTAAGAATAGGTGTACATATACGTAATGAGTTACAAATCAATATCATATAATCAAATGCTAGACAAAATTGTTATACATTTAACTGAGCGTCAAATTGTCTTTGGTATTGTCTTGGCATGTCTCGAGCGATCGTAGTACAAGTTCACTGATAATGTAAGTTTTGACCACAGTAAGACAGCAATATGCTATACAAAATAAACTAGTACTGAGATAAGATATGTACAATAAAAATATAACATGACATATAAATTATAATAACATGGTAGAAGCATAATTATTGTTAATAATTCTCTCACTACCATTTAAATAGAAATTATATGATTTAAAAGGGGTCTTGTGTATTGTGTACACTTGAGTTTTGCAATGGGTGTGCTTTTCCCCTGATGGTATATTTACAACTAATTCGGGCTTTGTTTTACGTATTTATAGAACTATGTAAATAAATCATATCCTGTTATATTTTGCTTTTCGATAGTGTCAATTTTTAACCAATAACGGTTTACAATATTATGTGATTGTTTTAATCTGATACTCTTCTTCTTCTATAAAATCATAAGATCGTATATTTATCTTCTACATGGCACCCCGGGGACGATTTGACTGGACTAGGTATATAATTCCAGCATTTCTAAATTTAATAGCACACATAATGCTGATACAAATATCTTACTTAAATATGTTAGATACTGCACCCGAGAAAACATTTGCTGAATAAAATTGAAAAATAAAAACTGAAAACATTAATTTTATTTAAGTCTATCTCCATCCTGTAAAGCACTTCCTTTCCCTTTTGCTATATAAGCAATTCATTTCTGGCTTCCAAATTTCCATTCCTCAAGAGAAGGAATTTACTGAATGTGATTAAACCCCGAGCTATATATGGGGTAGTTTACTCCGAGCAGTTAAAACAACGAGCTTCAAACTACGAAAGAATAAGAATGGATTTGCAAGCAGATTACTTGTATTCATTTAAATCTAATTTAAAGAGATTTTAAATAGAACAAAAGAAGGGCACGTAGGTAACAAACATGGAATAATCCTAAAGTCTCGAGACCTCGCAATAAGATGTAGACTTTATGTTAGAGATCGAGTGCTATAAGAACAATATTTTGGAATTTGAGGGCAAATCGCTAAAAAATGTCCGATTATCATCCAAGTACAATTTCGATTCGAGTTTATATACTACCATTGTAATGCATTATCTTCTGAGGTTAAATGGAAGTTTAAATGGAAGAACTTTTGTTGTACCATTATCTCAGCACAGAAGTACGATAGGGGTCCAGTACCAATATCATGCGCCGCGGGAATTTTTTTTTAGCTCAAGGACAAATATTTTAAATGCAAAGTTAGATTTCCAAGGGGTATTTCATGATTTACGAAAATTTGTATTTTGTATTTTGTGAACGATCTTTGGACGCTTCCTGTTTTTGACGCTCGTTGACACAATTTTTTTAATCAAAATATCCCAGACAAACCCAAATATTCTGCCTCAAATTAGAGAATAATTTATTATTAAAAATACTACCACACAACCACTTGTGATTCTCATACAAACAAATGTTAAAATGTTGTGAAAATGACTGACCGTTTTTATGTTATCCGTTTTTCGAAATAATTTCTGAACATTCAGCGACATTGCGACGAGCGAATGGTGTTTCTAATATACTGCAGACGAAATAATGTGGAAAATCCATGGCTAACGAAATTTCTACATATCTTTCCGTAGTCCGCATAAAAAAATAAATTAGATTTCAACACCTATACCTTAATTTTCAAATCAATTTTATAATAATTATTTCCCAAATTCCTGACCTGCGCTGCTGTTACTTAACTGTTATTTAAAGTCAGTTACATCTGTTTGTGATAATGATTAAAACCAAACACCCGTCAATATTCAAATATTATTAGAGAATAAGACTTATGGAAAATACCAAGCACGGCCAACAAAATAGTCTATTCTTTGTAATACTGCCATACAACCATTTATGCCATACAACCATTTATGCATACAACCATATTTATTCTTCTTTCGACTTCGGCTCTTCTGGTTAACTGGAGATTCCTAACGAAATAATAAGAATAACAGTAATAATAATAACGAAGCAACGATGTCCAAACACTCACTATTAATGTTACTAGAACACACACAGAAAATCTCATTTTTCTTCAACGTAATCAGTAATCGCGTAAAAACTAAAAAGATAATAAGCCGCAAACTTCCCGACCTCCTGCGACCTCCTGCGACCGCCTGCGACGCGGGCCTAAGAGCCCGAAATAGAGAGCTAGATAAACACATATGTTTGGTCGGCTGACGAACGGCACAGGCTGTTTGTATGGAGCTCTTATGTGAAAGGGATCGGCCATTTAGATTTGGGCCTATTAAGATGACGCGGGCTTTCTGTGACAATGAAATGGAAATAATAACACTGGCTAACAACTTAAGATACTGAAATTAAAGATACTTAATAAAATTAAGAATGGGATCAAAAGAACTTGAGGCCGAATAGTTGGAAAGGAAGAGAGAGAGTAGGAGTCATTAAATTGATGAGAATTGTATGATATGGACACATAAAAGTGAAAAGAAGAAACTGAGAAAAATTACTGAATAAAGAGCGACCAATAAAGAGTTGGTAAGGGTAGAAAGAAGAAAATATGTAAATATGAAGATAGAGCAGTGGAGAAAATGAGCAGTAAAATATATAACACCTCTCCTGGAGGAGATGTATATTTTGATGGATTTTTTATTTTGCCTGTCGGCTGCTCAGATTTTTCCGGAGGTCGTGGATAAGTGGATTATATGGTTAGTTAGAGGCTGTTATAGCAGTTAGATACCCTTAGATGTAGCACCTCAGAAAAATCACAGCTTGATAATTACTGACTTGATCTACTCTACTTTAAATTTAAAAAAAATAAATATTGGGGCGCCAGGTCAGTACTTCTTAAGGAGTACGGCTAACCGCAGAAATGTTTAGACAACAATTACCAGCTGTAACCTCTGTGAAACAGATTCTGACTTCACAACTAAATATATGTACCAGTGGATGGTTTACAATATTAGTTAAAACTAATTTAAATTTGACAATTAATAAGCCTGAGGGGCATTAAAATGACATGTTTAAAAAGTAGCCTGAAGGGCTCTAAGTTAAAACAATAAAAAATAATTACTCTTGACAACAAGTCAAGCAGAAAAAATTAACATTTACAATAAAGTGAATAGTAATCCTTGGTAAATTGAAATATTACGTAAGACCTGGTAATTCCTGTGGGCAATAAAATAGACAAGTTATACCTTTCCTGTCAGACTCTTGAAATCCCCTCGTGAACTGTGGATATGATACGGTCAATCGGCTAAGAGGCTTTTGTTGCGAACGCGTGGCTTATTTATGCCTTTTCCCTACTATTTCATCTTACGGCGTACCCCACGTGGTTTCAATATCGCATGGCATGGTATGTAGGTAACTCGCGCTTTGTTTTAAATATTTGAAATATGGTACTATTCTTCAAAATGTTTGCTATATAACGGAACGGAATTTATTTACGTTACAAGTATAGGTAATATTACTTAATATACAAGATATAATGATAGAAAGACTAACACACCTTGGAAAGGGGGATAATTAGATCCAATAAAAGAACAGTTATAATTTCCTATGAAAGATCCTAGTTTGCTATTCAAGAATATAATATGAGAAATTCAAACTTGGGAGACTGGTAGGTGGGTAGTGTACGAAAATTATAGAATTATACCATTTTCGTATATAAAAATTCCATGCCACGCCAATATATTTTAATAATTCTCGGCTCATTTTTGCCACAAAGATATTCACAGGTATTAAGAGCAGCAAAATATATTTTTATATACCATTGAGTAAAATATAGCATTTTTATTCCTTAATTTACATATTTTCTCCAACAGAAAAACCTTTCAGGTAATATAAATATAAATTTTAATGTGTTTCCTATTGCTCTTTACCCCATGAAAATTGGTATGCAGAAACGACAGTGCCTATAAACTGCCTATACATAATTTATACATTTATAGCCAGTTTTTTTGGTGTAAATTCAGGTAAGGCATATGTCTTAAATTCAATATTCGTGTAGTAGAGTAGTAAAATTCTCCATTGTAAAGCTGTACGTCCCCGAGGGATGTGTACCATCGATCTGTACAAGCAAAGCTCACCTCCCCGAGCAAAAATTCTCCAACACGATGTTCCATTTAGAATCATCTATCCACTCTACTTATCTTTTTATCCGTTAAAGACTCGTGGGCACGAAAACGGGTTAAAAGAGCGCGAGTTCTGAATCAAATAAGGTCATCTACTCTCATTACCCCATCCGATTGCTATATTTACCCTTCCGACGATATAAAAGAGCCAGTTCATGCCTACACGTATCGATGAGACCTCGATTTGCAGTATTTATTATATGCTGTAAAGTGAGGGCGCTCAAGCGATACATTTTTCTCTGATTTCGAATATATTGGCGATTTCATATAAATACATATTCAATACATTCGATACATATAAATAAAATTGAAGTGTCTTTTTGTAATTTCAAAATAACGGCTACTAAATTCATATAATATGATAGTATATATGGTTCTTATAATAAAAAAACGGTTTATAATTTTTTGTCGGTCTGTATGTATTTTTCTCTGTCTGTCTATTTGTCTGTCCGTTCATCCGTCCGTCTGCCTGTCTATTTGTCCCGGCTCATTTCCGAAATGGCTGGACCGATTTTGACGGGCTTTCACTGGCATATACCTGATGTTGTAAGGAGGAACTTAAGCTACTTTTATTTTAGAAAAATAAATAGGGTTCCGCGTAAAAAACTTAAAGTCTGGCTTTTCAATTTCAAGTCAATTTATAAATGAATACGTGTCTTTCAACCAGATATTCAATGCGCCTAATTACAAGCATTTGTCATAGAAAAAAACAAACTTATGCTATTTGTTTATATAAGCATTACACCTACCTTTTAAATGGACTCTTTAAATGGACTCAACAACAATTTTTTGAACAAATAAATAAAGTGGTCTTTATAACACCTAAAAGGTCTTTTTAATGCCTACAACTTTCATTAATACAACTTTTCTGGAAAACGTAAAGGAAGATTTCTACAGCCCAATTTCTCTGACGGGCAAATAAGGCAAATCTGGCTATACGTCGGTAGGTACGTATTTATTGTTTACTCATCCTATTCCTATTCCTCATCCTTCCAGCCCGCTGTAGCGATGAAACCATCCGCAATAGAAAAAAATTAAATGTTTTAGAAATGTAGGAATTTTTTTTTGAGATATTACTTGTGAATCTGATTATTTGCAACAAAAAGGAGTTCCGTTCAGAATTTCTGTCAGGAAAGTTCAGATTCATGTTAAGCGACCCAAAAAACATAAAGGGTGAGAAAATTACGACTATGTCAAAACTTGCCCGTATTTGCCTCTCCTTTTCCTAATATGCCTATTTTAACAGTTCTATCGACAGCTCACCTGTTCAAACCTGACCGGAGGCATATTTTTTTATTTTGCGATATTACTTTTATTTAGATATATATCCCCTTAATATGAAAATAGGAACGAAATAATTAAGAACAGGTTATAGTATTAAAATATTTAATATTTTATTGAAAATATTGATTTTTATTAGATCAGGAGTTGAAGGTATTATTTTCTTCGATTTCACCCAGCATGCCTTTTGGACAGTGATAAGTTGAAAATTGCTTCTTCAACTTTTTTTAGTTATTTTTCTTTTCATCAACATGCAGCATGAAAATGCCTATTATTATAAGACTTAAAATTTATTTTACCTGTCTTTTGATAAAAGGGCATGCATTTTAATATCAGAGAAAACAAAAAAATATGAGCCGAAATTGACCGGGTGGGTAGTAGTAATCTGCTTTTCTTTGTTTTCATAAGGTTCAGTTTCACTCCTCCAAGATGAACCAAAAGGGACAATTATTAATGAAATCCATAGCTCTTTCTAACTATACCCTTTAATTATTGTTGCTTTTTACGACCCTTAAGAAATCATCGTCAACTTTTCTTTGAACAATATTAGGCGAAGCACGAAAAATTCACACTATGCAGATTCATCTGATTCGGAGTTATGCAAATGTGGGCGGGAGATGGATACAAAAATATATGCAACATGAAAACGTCGAAATTTGCACCGTAGGCGTAGGCGAAAATTTACATTTTTGCAAGGATTTTAAGGTACATAATATTGCTCTAGTTAAATAGGTTCATTTCTTATAATTTTAACTCAAAAACAATAGTATTAGTCTTATGAAATATATATATTTCACTGGGTTGAAATTGAACTTTAATCCTCTCTAAAATATATTCTGAATCAGTCGACAACTTTCTTGTATGTTTTGCTAAAAGTGATCTTCACTGACTGGTAATTAGCTCACAATTTATTAAATCATTCATCGAAATACGTGTAACATGTCATTAATACAATAAATAACTCTGTGGATTGAAGGGTAGCACACGACTGACAGAGTCGTTAGATAGGTTTTCGCCAAACCCGAATTTCTTGAAACTCTCCACCCCTAATGATTATTTGTGTTATACTAATGGTGGAAGATATCAAATTGCCTGTCAATTTTTTTGAGGATATAATAAAAGAAATACAGTGGAAGCAATTTGATAGCAGCTCATTCTGGCTTACGCTAAATCATACAATCATACTAAATCACTATGCGCGCAAGGAAGCAGCTAAACATTACAAGGAACGTTAATCAATTGTCTTTTTACATACATACATACATACTGTATATATACTGAATACATACATACTGAATGTAAGGAACTTATGAAAATTTTAAATAATATCCCACTGTTGGGATGCAATTTAGTATGTATGAATATTAGAAAACTTTTAATGATTGACTATGTTGGTTGATAATTGAGATATATGAATTTTATGATATGTAAATGCTCTATATACGTTGTTTTTTAAGATTAGTATAAAATGAGATAACGTAACGTAATAGTATGGCGAAGAAATATCTGATTAGCTTACAGGATACTTACACTATTTCTTTCATGGGACCTCCTCTAATATAATAAGTCCTCTGTCACAATGTATCTTAAAAACTAGCAATGATTGAAATTGTTGTTACCTTAGAAAATTTTTGTTAATTCTTTTTAACTACGAAGTACAAACACTTATCACTATTCTCGAACACTGGTTGTAACACGAACTACTAGATGCTGCTAGGCTCAGGGGGTGTCATCTAGCGGATGTCGCCGTACTACCTATGGAATGCTGCTATTAATTGCTGGAACTTTATTATGGAATTTCTTCACCCTCAAACCTTTAATTTTCGGCTTCTGCAATTATATTTTCTTTTTGCTGGAAATTTCTTAGAAAATTGATTCTTCTTCTATTATATTGGTCACCAAACTTTTCTGCGGCTGGGGACGCTACCAAGCCTTTACGTATCCCTTCTTATTTACGACGAAAAACACTTAATTTGAAATAATTCTGCTTGTAGATTTTTTCCGCTGATGTTCTTAATTATTTTTCACAAACTCAAATATTTTTAACTTTAGTTTTACTATTAGTTTAACAAAATTTTATAAAAATTATGAGCGTAGCTGTTACCTCATCGAACGCCTTAGCTAGACTCGTTCGCATTGTTATTTGTAACTACGGATATGCCGTATGGAAAAAAATGCATTTCTTGGTTATGATCCTTCTTTCTTGTTATTATAGTACAATCTGACCTATCAGATTGATGCCAATTATTTAATTTATTTAATTTTACATAATACTCTTACAATTTGAACTTTTCTTGATCTAATTTTGAATCTAAACACTGTAATATAATACGTTTCACTTTTTTTGTATAACGATTTATTTTCGAGGCGTCATCTCTACATAGCACTTTGCGTCGAGGCTATAAACTCTAGAACCCCTTATTAATATTGATGCTTTCACATTAATCTTTTAATCTAGACATAATTTATTAATGCTCGATATTCTATAATTCTTATTGGGACTTGTCTATTGTGATTATGCTTGAGATAGATTTAGATTTGTGCCGATAAATCGTTTAGATATAATGATATTACGTTCTGACCAATCAGGCGCGTAGTTGCTTGGCGTTACGTATAGTATAGACGTTCGTCGGCGATACGTGTGTGCTTGCGTTTATACTATAGTATGTACGAACGATATTGATAACTGATTGAATTTAATTTATAATTTGATATATTTACTGAATTTAATTACTGATTTGAGTTCCGTATTTTCGTGTATCTCAATATATATATATATATATATATATATATATATATATATATATATATATATATATATATATATATATATATATATATATATATATATATATATATATATATATATATATATATATATATATATATATATATATATATATATATATATATATATATATATATATATATATATATATATATATATATATATATATATTAGCTTTGAAATTCTTTGCTATTCATATTTATTTTGTGAAAAGTAATCTTGGGTTTGTAGCATTTCATTACATAGAAATAAGCAAATAGACGAATAAGAAGGAAAACACACTTACCAGTGCTATATCCGGACACACATACGGAAATGAACCACTATACACACGAAAACGAACCACTTAGAAGTTGTACAAGTTCTTTCACCTTTCTTGAGGATCTTCAGAGCAGTATACGATTTATTTCATTGATCATTTATACTTGAAATTAAAATATTAATACTCCAACATTTGCAGTGACGTTTTATGATATTAGTTTTTGACGGAACTCATTCTTAGAATACACAAACCTAGTCTACTATTTATATTTGTTCTATTTGAACATATTATATATAAAAGCATTAGGCATACAGTTATCCAGAAGATGTTAAACTTTAAAATGCATAAAATCTTGTTGAACCTATTGAAAAACAACTACTTTTTCCAACTATATGCGGGAAAATATTGAATTATATATACAATAGAGTTCTGAAGCATTCAAAGAGGGAGTGATACAGAAATTGCTTGCTTAGTCAAAACTAAAATCATTTGTTGGTTGTATGTATTAATTGTTTCTTCGAAAATTCTTGAAAGCTAATAAATATATCCAGGGTGAAAATTGGATTTTTTTCAAGAATTCATTCGTTTTGTTCTTACCAGATGCAGGAGCAGCTATTTTAAGTGTAAATGAATCACACATTAATTCAACTAATCAACTAAAAAACTTGGCATAATAAATTAGTTGTTATAATGTATCCAAGAAACATATACTACAATCTTACAAATTACTAGTTACCCATTTGTTCTAAATTAGTGCGCGACTATAAAATTACCTTATATATCTATAATCTGTCACAGTTGGATAAAATATTATTCACGCCACGTGTTAATTGAATTTATTCACTACTATCCAAATCTTGAGAGCTGTCGGTTACGTCATAGTTATAACCCATACGAATAAATTTAGTGTTGCACTAGTCAAATGTATGTTGAAACAACTCGTCCGGATGTATACACACTTTATTCCTTCCCCGATGAGAATCGTAATACATAACATAACATAATACATAACCTATAATTTAAATTTAATAATAATGACAACAACAAAACGTGAATTCAACTGAAAGATACCCAAAGTCTGTCAGAGTTTTGAAACGGTGCAGGGGTACTGTGGATACGGCCCACGGCTCTAGTCAAAATAAATCGATGAGTTGTTGATGGATATTATTGTCGCTAGAATTACGATGTACAAAATCGTGCCCTATCTTTCTTTTTCATACAGCAGCTTACAACAACGTTAGTCGGATATATCAACAGTCACAAATAATGGACTTCTTTTTGTTGTCTCTATCGTTTTATGATATTTTTAATGAAGAACCCTCGAACAGCGTATGTTAAGATTAAAAATAAATTAGTGACGTAACCGCCAACATTCAAGATTTGGATATTAGAAGAAATTAGCCCAGTCGACTGTTGAACTTTCTTCTTGTGAATACATTCATTTAACTCACTTGATGTATAAATATCTATAAATTACATTTTAAATAATAAGTTATGCCAAATACTTTAAAATTTACTCACGCATTGGCTTTTATTTAGTAATCGGGAATTACAAGAAAATATATCATAGGCTTCCATTAAATTCAGAAGCTGCAGTAATGTATTATACACTTACTACCAAGCGACGTTGATTCTTTTTAAAAAGTTGCCATTTAACTCGGAGAATTTCAAGCAAGTTTGCAGGCCTTTCTTTTCATATCTTTTACGGAATTTCCTTTTATTTATCTACTTGGTACATCTCCGAAACCATTCAAACGAAAATAATGTATCGTTCCAACAAAAGGAAGGCGCCTGTAATACCTTGTAAATGACAAATTTTGGGAAGTTTATTCAGACAAGCACTTTATCTGTAGGCATTGGTGTTATTCTGTGGTAGAACTAATGAAAGAATGTTCTTCTTAAAAACATATCTTGTTAATAGCAATTCTTTAGTACGTATTTAGTACACATGTACAGGGGTATTCCGCATGTTTTGACACATATCAACGTTGTTTACTGTATAGTCTGTTCAGTCTGTTGACTGTGTCGAAAAAAACAGGAATAAAAGAATCTCATTCTTTCAATGCACATTATTGTTTCATATTATGTTCAATTGTACCTTTAAAATGATGTATCCACAAAGCGTTATTAAATTTATTGTTAGATTTTTGAGAACGAAGTAAATTTGTACACTTTCGAGTATTTTAACTGTCACTCAAAAACTATGCACTTTTAACATATTGAGGAACTTTTTCAAACTGCAATATGTACATAAAACATAAAAATATTATAGCTAGTCTCTAATATTTATGTTAGATATATTACAGGGTCAGTTCACTTTATAAATAGGACTTATAGCGATTTGAGGAATAATTGACATACCACTAGATTCGTGATATTCCATTGTAAGCTCGAATGTAAGTGTCTCCATCTTCCATTAAATTTTTCTAATATATGGACTTGTATGTATGTATGTATATGGGTCGGAGTGTAGTGGAAGGTAGTGTTACACTCCCATTCCACCACAGCACTTAGGCCTCATTAGGCCCTTTGTGCATTCCTTCTTTTTACTTGAGTACTTTTCTTCAAACCATCCTATTAATTACGGGTGGCCTGGTGGCAAAGTCTCTACAATTTGTATGTATGATAGTATGGTTCTGAGTTACCGAGATTAATTACTCTGGTCCTCATTACCATTTATCTGGGACCACGCGTCCGCGGCAGATGTGTTGAGTGTTCCCAGGTCTCGGGTAGACGCCACAGTCCGGGCCCAAGCCTACCTAGGTCACCCATCCAAGTGCCACCAACGCCCGCCCAGCATAACTTTGAAGATCTTACCGGTCAAGTCTAAGCGGCTAGGCGGCCCATTCAGTCACCTTAGTCGCCTCTTATGACAGGTATGAGGTACCCTGGGTCTATTCCACAATTGTGGCCCCTAATCCAGAGGGGGAAATATATGAATATTGAATATATGGACTTATTGCGGTTTGAAAAAAAGCTCCCCAATATTATACACAATAAAATTTCTTGAATAGATTCAAATTTCCTAACGAAACTGTAAATTTTAAAGTAAAAAAAACATGTTTTTAACAAAATAAGTCGAAAGAGCTATTTAACAAAAAAAAAGAATACT
>CAXKVY010000657.1:37500-102287 GCA_964058915.1 Tetropium fuscum
GTACAAGTGTAATCGAAAGTGACCAATTTTGTGGTAAAAAGTACGTAAAAAAGGGATTAACATATTTATAACAAGGTAATAAACAATATAAATTTGCTAATTTTAAGGAATATTGTTTCAGAGGACTTAATCCCATGTAATTAGATTTTAAGTTAAGTAGGTTTTTCGCAGTATAGTAATAGGTTTTAAAATTTCATTGCAAAATTATTTTGTTTCATGGAATTTGTATAAAATATTTTATAGCATTTATGGACTAATTGTTATTAAATTTCTCCTCTGAATTTCTTTTTTTGGGCATGTATACTTAAGAAACAAGTGAAGCTGCCACATCGAGGAATATAACGACGGGTTAATAGAGACCCTATAATTCGACGTAGGGGGATGAAATTAAGTAAACCCAACAAATTTAGAGAAGCTTTGATGTGTGCTGTTTGAGCTCTACACATGCTTTGATAACTAAAAAAAATATAACCCATCGTGACGGCGTCGCGTCGTTTACTTTGCATTAGAGAGGCTTTTGCGCTGCACTTCATTGCAGACTTAAAGACTTTTATACATTTACAATAAAGCGAATTTTGGAGGAAAGTCAGAGCACTGCGGAACTTTATTGACATGTAAAGTTTTTCCCTTTTGTCGCCTTTGTGAATTTCAAACCTTGTGAATTATTTTTGTGACGGGAATTGGTTATGTTGAATGTAGTGAATGTTGGTTGGTTATATATCGCATATATATATATATATATATATATATATATATATATATATATATATATATATATATATATATATATATATATATATATATATATATATATATATATATATATAATAATATAATATATATAATATAATTGCACTGACGTGGAAAAGCAGATTTTGAGTTTTTCTACCGAAAAATCCGTAAAATCATATATCTAGGATTTATAGTTTTTGAATGATAGGCCCGAATAGAAGGGCACTTTTTCGCTTAAGGTTTCGGGGACCCAGTTTTGGCTGCTTTCGAACATTCCGAGCGTCCTAGACTGAACCATTGCTCTGGTTGCGAACGTTCTGAACTAAGCTATCATTATCGAAAGTATCATGTTCCTGAGTAATTGAGCTTTCATACGGTTTTTCGTTCAAAGTCTTAGCGTCAAAATTAAAGAAATTATGACGCAATATCGCATATACTGAAAAATTGTACTAAAATGTACCCCTTTGCCGCATGTGTTATAACTTCTGTCCAAAGCGCAATATTCGAAGTTCGTTTCGTGGTTCGATAGACCTCTTATTCCTTTACGTAACTGCGAATTTGTTATTTTTAGTTAATACTGTTTGATTGGGAGCCGAAAACGTGCAACGCTGACTTTTTCGCTGGTTTGTCACTAAAATTTAGCGCTCCATAAAATTGGGCTTTATTAAACATACATATTCTGAAGAACCTCAAGAAAGGCGAAAGAACTTGTGCAACTTCTCAATGATTCGTTTCCGTATGTATGTCCAAATACAGTTGTATATTTGGACATACATGAGTGACTTTTAGATTTAAGAACTGGACAAACCTTTGCCATTTTCCATATATCCGGAATAGTACATGTTTTAATGGTCAAGTTAAATATAGCTAATAATGGTTCAACAAAAACATAGTTTTCTAACAATGACAAACAAAGTGGCATATTTCGTAATCGTAGCAGATGCCGGAACATACTTCATTTAGTAACTGCTACATAATATTTTACTTTATATAACTAGTTACATAACGTTAATACATGCAAACACTTTGTTTTTATGTATATATTGTTAGGAATAACTTGTGATCAATATTGATATGGGAAATATCCAAATTTAGAAAGTTAATACTTTTTCCGTTTTCTCTATTTATTTGCCCTCAGTCCTATTTAAGAATTGGAAAAAATTAGGTATAAAACACGTTAGGAAATCCTATTTTGTTACTAGGTCATTTTGCGGAAGCTCGCTTCGTCCTGCATCCGGCAAATTTTCACTCGTTACACAAAATCATTCACTTCCTGATTAATAATAAATCTCCTGTAGCAGGGGATATTAAGAGAACAAATAAAGTTGCTATTGCTGTGCTATAATATATTTTAATGAAGTGGTAATAATAGGTTTAATCCTGTACTTGTATATTATAATTTTTTTTTGTTAATATTGGCCGAAAAATTCCATTTATTTTTCGCTGGGTATGAATATTTAGTTATATATTCAGTTCTGATTACAGTCAAGTAATAAACAAGCCACTTCTGGGTACCGCGCCGCCGTAAATAGTTATTTCAGTACCAGGTACCCCTAAAGCCGTCACCCCGAGCCAGCTAGAAATATCGTACAGCGCAATGTACGCTGAACTCCCACGAAGACACCTGTAGAAAGAGAAATAGCGCATCGCGAATAACTCGTTACAAATCATATAAGTACATATGATTCCGCTGTAAATTATTCAGTAAGCATCTCCGCCTGGTAGCGCCCAACAGTACCTGAAGAAAGCGTCCAGTGAAAGTAGTGAAAAGTAAGTGAGAGTAGTAAAGTGACAAAGGGACAAAGGGTACCGCGATCATCCCAAAATCGACACGAGTGAATAGTTCCAACCGGCATCTTGGTCGTGCACTTCGTCTGTACTTCGACTCAGAGACCTTTTTACTCGTGCACTTCTTCTGTACGTCGCGTCGTCGGGCCGAAGGAATAGGAAGGAATTACTTACTCGTACCATCATAGTCATGCTAAATAAGTACTACAAGTACTCTAGTTTACCCGAAGTTCCCGAACTTGCCACTCTGTTACCTCTGTTACTGTGAACTATACTATCATGGCCCGTATTACTGTTGCTCTTCCCCTGCGCACGCTTAATTAATGCCGCTTTTGCTTGACTCGCCGCCATTTTTGGTCCCCACAGTAATTAGGGCCATTGTAGGTCCCTAAGACCGTATTTTCGTATGCTGACATCGAAATCCTATTCATAACGCTTTTAGTTTAGCTTAACCACGCTGACTGTAATCAAACTAAATCACTTGTATATAGATGTCCATAATCTGACGTGTCCATAATCTGTTGAACCAAGATATAGACATAAACCTGTTGTAACCGTATATCTGTGCAATCTTTAGAGTAACCAAAGGTATATCAAAAGGTATATCAAAAACATAGAGTAACCAAAGGTATATCTGTGAAACATGCGACCCCTGATTTTCCGCCCGTCTCCACTCGCAGCTATGCGGGGCTCCTACAATACTGTCTGTAGGGAAAAGTGATCTGTTTGCACTATAAACAGACAGTGGCGCTCGAGATAAGAACCAAGAAGAAAAAGAGAGCGTCACAATATGTCCGAGACCTGTAATGATGAGACGATTGAATAGATTTACCGCAATTCATTCAATGGCGTCCTAAATGTTCAAACTGTCGTCTATCATTTTCCATGCACTTTAGCACTTCTGCCACTGAAATATTTTGTAGGCAGTCCCTTATTCGTGCAATCATATTATCCCTTGTAGTAGGTCTGGCTGCAAAAACTATATTTTAACTATATGTTGCAAATCTAGGCATGTTAAATCGGGTAATATGCCATGGAAATATGTTGCCCGGTCTTATCCATCTACCAGGGTAGGTGGTATCCAAGAAGTCTCGCACATTCACAGCGAAATGAGCTGGATAACCATCATGCTGAAATAGCATTTATTTGTTGACAAATTACAGGAGGCAACTAAATGACGTTAGCATGAAACTAAAACGTTTTAATATTTTGACGTACAATTTACCTCTTTTTGTTTCGTAGCCTACTAGTACAATTTTCAATTAGACTATTATAGGCCCGGCAGCCTAACTTTATTTGCTCTCTTAATCTCAGAGAGAAGATATAAAGTTGCAGTTTGTAAAAAAGATATAGCCTGCAATTGAAAATTTTTATGGAAACACGCAATAACTGTTACGATGTAAAACAGCGCCCTCTAGCTACCACGGCAAAATCTATTGAGACAAAGTTTTTATTGCATATTATTAAGGATAAAAAGGTCTTTAATACGTGCCCCAGCTTATTGATTCCTTTAACTCAAACCAGAGTTATCCTTATTTTAACAAAAGCAAGTTTTACCTTCCCCACCACTTTATTTTATGAGATAGAGCAAAATACGCCGTATCAAAAAAAATATGCATTCTCCAGTGATTACAATGGCAATTTTCAAAATACCTCTTCACGTGCATATTTTTGAGAGAAATCCCGATTTCTGATTGCTCATAACAATTGCGCCCTCTAGCGGCCATTTTTCTAATTTGAAAATATTTCCAGCGATTTCTCTTGACCGATTTACTTATCAGTATTTTTTTCCCTAAGTTATACGATACGTTTCTGGGATACAGCCGGTGTCCATTCTTAGTTGGCCACCCGGTACATTATCTAAGTCACCCGGTACTCTAATTTGTAACTTAATTATGTATCTGAATCCCCTAAATTGATTGGAATATAATATGTTTTTGTTTTCTTTATAAATATATTTTTTAGGTAATATAGTTCTTCATTTTTATATTATCATATTTATATTACCTATATTTTTTTATTATTTTATTTTATACTTTCTTTACCTTATAGCTTTATGCGCCTAGGTATATCCATTTGTGTGTCAATCTTATCACTTATAACATATTCGTAGTTAGGCAGAATTGTAAGTAGGTACTCCACAATCTAAATATCGTCTATTAAACATGCAGTCTATTAAGTAAGTCAACCAGAACACTTAACAATCAGTCAACTAAAACTAGAGCTGGTTGCTGGAATGTTTTTAATTCTCAAGATATGCGGTTGAATAAATACCAAAATTTACAGAATAAATACTCTGTAAAGTTAAATAATACCAAAGTTTTTATTCTGTAAACATTGATAATATATTGTTAATTTTGAGTTAAGAAATTCTGATTTGAGGTGATTATCTGACTATATTTACAGACTTGACTTTTAATTTATTAATTAATTAAGTAAATAAGTAATAAAGTAATCAATTAAGTAATAACTTTGATTACAAAGTAGAGGGGGAAATAGACATATAATTTATCTTGTATCTTAATATAATAAACCGTATTGTGAAAAAATAATACAAGAAACTAATATCGTAGTTAATACCTATGCGTTTCATGTACATTTATAAAAAGTATTTTCAATAATAAACTAAGCTAGTATAATGAGGTCTGGCGTCTCTTCTTACTTAAAGAACTCTCGGATGACATTCAAGGATCTCGTTTTTTGTTCTTCATGTCGAAAAAGTTAATATAGGTATTAAAATTAATTTATACCCATTCAAAGTGGAATTTGGAAGCACTATTCAGTATCTTTACTTTCCGCCGCAAATAATCCCAAACTTCGGCAACTTTCCCTTTCAGTTATCATCTTCGTTTTATAATAATATACAATTAATCACGGGAGTACTTTGTTAATTAAATGTTCCTTATATATTTGTCCCCTAAAATCAATATAATGATTTATCTTTTATGGTCGTTTACACCTTTTTGTCTGACGAAGGATTATTATGAAGCTGGGTATAAATAAGAAATTTTATTTGCGCTGCGCCGTTCGACCAACTTTATTGGCTTCAACTATTGTTAACAAACCTTGAAATATATCAGTTTAGATGTGGTTTACTTTCAGAGTACTTTCTGCGAATGCACCGATAATTTTTGTAAGGAACCTGTAAGTTTTCAGACGTTTTATACAAAAACTTAGTTATTTAAAATCTATAACGAATTCCGCGCCAAGGTATAAAAACAAAAACATACCCTTACCCTACTCATACCCTAAAAATTGATGAACCTGAGAGTACGACAAAATTAAAAACGCGATCAACCGACTAGGTATCTGATAGAGATAGAACTCTAGCATCAATAACGGAAAGTAAAAAAATATTATACAGCATAATCACGCAACCGACGAGTAATTATTTCGTATTGCGGATATTCTCACCAACAACCGAAACCGAGTTTGCTACACAAATACAACAAACACAAATAATAACACAAATACAACAAATCAAATCAATAGAAATAGGTAACATTGTCAACAAACTGTAACTACTACTAACTACAATTAACAACCTAGAATAAGAAACCTTACCCAGAACATCCCCATGACTATTTACTCGTACCCCATCAACAAAGCAACATCCACAATAAAACAACAACTGCAAAGCCTCGAGCAACACATAGTTTTCACTAAAAGTATCCTTAAAGATAAACACCAAACATCGACAAATACACAACGGAACGACGATCTTATAATCATCCATCCAGATATCGATTCCCGCAACATATTATATTTCTCCCGTGTTCTCCGCAAATTGGCTGTTTGCATTCCTTGTAATAATAATTGGTGGTATTTTTTTATTTGACAATAGTATCATTCCTGTTCTTGTTTTCTTTTCTTGCGAGTTATAGCTATATTAAGAAGCAATGTTAAGAATTGTAGCTATAAACTCAAAATGTATTAAATAAATGCCGGAAAATCGCTTTAGAGGTAGAATTCAGGGCGGCTGAATGTCGCACTGTCGCTAAATACTAAACTTGTACTAAAGGTACTCAGATTGGCATTATGATACGTTAACCGAAAGTAGAAGAAAAAATCAAAGTTATTCAGTTGGAATTTCGTGCTGTTTTTAGTAATCTTTTTGGCTTGAAGCTTGAGGCTTGAGTTTCCAAGAGGTGAAACCGAGATTTTCTTTTGATTTGTAGCACTTTATTCGTGTTATTTTCCATACCATCTGAAGTGAAGTGAGTTTCGTTGACGAATTTTTGTAGTCATCAAACTGTTCTTAAGTGAGACTCCAGAGGATTTTAAAATTCATCCTGAATGTAAGTAATGATTTTCTTGGTTCGATTACTTAGTCATGTACTTATTTTTTTCCGTTCATTACAGTTCGACGTTACCTGTTGTATTTTTTTAATGTAGTTTTTCGCTGTTGTTCGATAAAACCCTTCCAACGAAGGTGAGTTAATAAATGTTTTTAGTAATATGTTCTTATCACGATTCGCCAGATAGTTATTAAGGGTTTTAAATAGAAGTTTAACATAGAAGATTCAACTAGCAATTTTACGTAGCAGTTTTCCTCATGGAAAAACCCAGCAGTAGATCGCATTTGAATTTTATTTAAAATGGAACAACAACTGCAGCTGCAGAATATTGTTGAAAGGGTGGCAGTTGGGGCAGGTTCATCTAAGGTTATCAAGGGGTCAAGGGTTCAAGATCCCAATCTGCTCCTTCCATCCAACCCCAATCAGTAGGTTCCAGTTTGTTGCTCCGCCATTCTTGAACCTGCAAATAGACTCTGTATGAGTGTTGCAGTGTAGAGCGTTTAGTTGGTAGTAGAGATGATCCCCTCTATGCCAGACCTCCATCTGGCTTCACTCTCGTGGTGGATTTAACGAATGCTGTTTGTCCAGGTCTGTTACTCTGGTTGTACATTTCTAGGAACATATGTTCCCCGGCGTTTACAACTTCCCCAGTTGTTGAGGTATTTGTATAAAATACGTTGGAGATACTTGACTTCTATACGTTGGAATACTTGACTTGTATTTTCAGAAAATTGCAAAAGTTGTATCGCAGCCGCTTAAACTGTGAAAACAACAAAAAGTACTTGGCAAAGTCAATTTCCTGCAATTTCTGGGAGGAATAACTTTTGATTTCCTCATTCCCCTTTCCAGGTTTGAAAATCTTTATCTCTCGTTCCCTTGGAGCTAAAGCGATCAGCAGGACCAGCAGATCGACATCCTCTCCGATGACAGACGTTGAACAACCACATTCTTCTTTCTCCAAAGCGTGTACAATAGTTGTATCCTCATCAGCATCATCCTTTCTTCTATCCCCTCTGCAATTATTTTCAGTGACAGTATCCTTATTTTTTCCATTACCTAAAAAGACAAAAGCGGTGGTGGTGGTGCGACGGTTCTGTTCTGCACGTTTTGTGCTGTTGGCAGTGTAGCCATAAAAAACTACGTTGAGGTCTGGAGTAGCGGAGTGAACGGGGAAAATATCATATAAAGCAAACTTTGTCTTTCACATTCCCTTTTCATCAAAGAGAGATAATTTATAAAAGGCGCCAGTTCGTAATAGAGGTCTTGTATATCCTCGTCGTTCTTCTTGGAAATACCTACTCGTTTGAATATGAGAAGTGGATCAACCACCTCCATAACGTTAACAATTTTGATAATACTGCTCATGGGAGCCAACGATTTTTTTTTCTTTTCGACCCGTTTTTATCTCGACGCTCTACACACACTATTTCCATATAAATACTTACCATAATATAATATGTGGAATGATTTTTAATTCAATTTTATATATAATCTAAATTTTAGACGCCCGTAGCTCGCTTACAGTTAGTCCTATGACAAAAATGCATACGGCCAAATTTCATCAGCTTTCATTATGATGAGGTAAAAAATAAAAAGACAAGAGTGATAGTTTCCGAGATATACGTGGAAAACTGAAAAAATTTATCTTTAACCCCTCTTAGAGCTCGCCCCCCACTCTCGGGGACTTTTGATATGTCTACCCAAGTGTAAAGGAACCGTTTAAAAATAATTCCAACTTTCTAGGAATTTCTTCCACCGATCGCCCTATTTTTGTCTAATTTGACTAGGGTATTCAAAAAAGTTATTTTTACGAGCGGTATAAACATTTGGTGCCAATAAATATGTAGGTGGCGAAGTTAACTCATTGTTAGACTATCTTTTTCAAACTCTAGGTCACGACAACATAAACGTGATAAACAATTTCCATTATGTTTTTATATTGGAGCTGAAATATGTATTTCACAGAAAAGAGGCTTGCTGTTACTTATCGAATATCCGTACTCCCGCGGCGTTTACAAGTTGACGGAGATGTATTATCTATAAGCACGAGGGATTATATTTTTACAATAAAGAAGACCCAGCTAAGTGCTGTTTTAAACTGAGGGGCAATTAAAAGCGCCCTACCGAAAGCCTTGTCTATTAGAAAGCGCAAATGAAAAGAGAATCCATTGAAGCGTTAATTTGATAAAATAAGGCATTCGCCGGAGACACAATGTAATCAATGTATGCTGCTGTGTTATAATGTACAGGGTGTTCCATGTATATTAAAAAACGTTAGATATAAAAGTTTCGGTTTCATACCATGCATTACCTAAAATTATTTGCCACCCTACAGGGTGCTCCGGTCACGCACCTTACTTTCATTAAAGAGGACACCCTATATTTTCTTGTATTTTTAGTTTGGAGTATTTTATGTAACACCCTATATCTTATATGAGATATTTTTATTTTTTTTTTGCATGTACTATTTTAAATGTTGTTTGAAAATATTAAGGATACTCTTTTGGTAGGTACGCCTTGACTATAGACTTGATTATATTTTGAGTATTTTATTTCACTGCATTGCAAGAAAGGAGACATGTTAGACCCAGCCAACTATCGTCCCATTTCGGTTTTGCCTATTCTAAGAAATGTATTTAAGCAACTATTGAAATATGAAATTAACATATGTTTTAGAAAACAAAACCTATTTCACAATAGTCAGTACGGGTTTGGAATAACATTTCAACAAATTAGGCTGCCACAAAATTTTGTCAGGATATCTCGGTAGCATTTGCAAAAAAAATATGTATTCCTACATGCCAAACAGGACTCAGTATGTATACCTTTGCAACAAAAAATCACCACAAAATAACATCAAATTAAGAGCGCTATAAGGAGATGTACTCGGTCCGATTCTCCGATCTGGTTTTTTGTTGTACAAGCAACGACTTGCCTTATAGTACTGACACTTTCAAGGACAAGTTCGTATTATTTGCAGGTGATGACACTACACCTTCCAGTGCTAATGGGAATTTACAAAATTTTGCTACAAAAGCATCAATTATACATATCTTAATCAGTGGTTTAAAAAAAAATAAATTATTAAAAATTGAAAACTAAAATAGTTTGGCCTTAAAAACTTTTATAAGTAATTTACCTTTCCACATATATAAATAGTAGTAAGCTTGTGAAATCCTGATTCGCTGAAAATAGCTATAAGCTTCGTAGCCGAAGAGCAAAATGTAAGCGAATTTAAAAGTAGAAACGCCAATATTCCTGATAATACATACATGACATAGAAACCAATTAATAACACACGCAGACCTCCTGCAATGTGTCAGAGACGATATAGTTCCCAAATACCCAGTACATCTCTAATATGGACTTACATGTAAAATTATAATAAGCAAAAATGTAATCATAATCCTTTTAATTATAATACGAATGCTAACAATACTTTCAAACAGCAATATGTAAATGTATTTAGTAAATAACATATTTTTAGTAAACAACAAAGACAATCTTCATAATTAACCCGATTTTTATCCAAACCTACATCTTTTTTGATGATTTCGTAATCACAATTTTAATTAAATGTGTGTTTCGACTTGTATAATTTAAATTTTAGAATTAAAATCACGGTTTACAAGCAACTAATTTGCTATAAAAGTGATATGTAATATGAACATCTTACATACATGTGTCAATTATGTTATAAATAGAAAAATAAATCGCATTCAGACGGCAGAAATTCACAGTAAGGTTATAACATTTCTTACCACTTTGTAAGGTAGCCAACAGATTGTTAAAGACATTGTAGTTGGCATCAGAAAAACATATTTAATTGTAAGAGACAGATGAAAGACGATTAACCATTTATTTAATTTATAAAAAGGTAATTACAACATGCAACTCTGGTATGCATAGACAATGATCGCATGGCTACGCATCGCTCTATGCGCTCGTACGTATAGGTACCAAATGCCAAATGCGACGCCTTTGGCTTTGCGGTATTCTCCGATCTGTCATGTCCTTTATAATTCAGAGATTTGTAAATTTTAAGAGTTTAAGTTTGAAATCAGTCTTTGTATTGCGGGGATTTCTTTAGTGGTAGATAAAAGTAAAAGCTCTCCGGGTTCGAGGTACAAAAAATATTTGCATTGTAGAAACATATGGATTATGTAAATGTCGCACGGATTGGGGTGTGACATCGCAAGAGATACTTTATTCCACACGAATATCAACTTTTAAGTAATGCTGTATTTGCCATTTGTCTCAGCATTTTCGTGTTCATGACATTAGGGGAATAAAATATGATTGTCACATTATATATACGCTATTATAATATTTGAAATTGATATACTATGGCGGTAGTCTGACATTAGGCGGAGGGTGTGGATGACTGAGTGGTGCTATCTATATTTCAGAAAGCCATATTTTTCACTCGCACAATGTAACATTTTTAATTGCATTGGATTATTAAATAAAGTAGAAGTAAAATTTTTCGTTAATACCTAATAAAGGTAGACTAACATATGACTAAAGAGTCTTTTAAATTCAGTAGCAATATTTATCCAGCGTAACGAATAGTAAAGCAGGTAGATGTGATTTAATCAGATTTCGAAGGCCATCGACCGTATTAATAATAACATTATTTGACAAAAACTTTCGAATTTTGCATTTAGTAAGTACCTTCTTTAACTTTTCGCGTCATATCTTTCTAGCGGAGTTTAATTTGTAAATTACAATCTTAATTTAATTGATATGTATCATCATATAGAGCGATCTCAGTAATTTTTTATGAATTTTTTCCATCATGTTCTTATAAAACATAAAGCGAGGGTTCCATAAGATACACCCACACTCAAATCTAGACCAGACTAAATAATGAAAAAATATATGTGAAGCAGACAATCGGCAAAACCTTAAAATATCCCAACCTCCGATGAAAATTAGATATTAATCCAACAATATGTTTGGTAAAAGTAAAATTACTTAAAGGTAATGCCTACATCTTTAAATTCTTCTACTGATTCTAGATATTCATTAATATTATATTCTTTAAAAATGGGAGTTTTTATTTTATTAAAACTAGCACACTTGTACTCTAGTTCATTCAACGGCAGCTCATTGACACTGCAGAACTCCGATAAAATTTACTGACAAATACATGTTGAGATCATCTGCATAGAACAAACAGTTGGAATCTACAATATAACATTAAATATTGATAATAAAGGGTACAAAAAGCATTGGTTCTAATATAGAGCCCCGTGACATTCCTGGGGAAAAAATTGTGAATAGTTACTGTTATATCTGACTACCTGTCGTCGTGCTCTTAGATATGACTCCAAATAGAGTAGAACCATCGTCATTAAAGCTGAATGCATTCAACTTTTTATTAAAATTGACTGATTGAACTGATGTTTCACAGGCTTTAGCTAAGTCGGTGTGTACAGTATCTACTCTTTTACTAATTTGCATTTTGGTAATGAGTCAAATCACTTCATTGCAACCTCAGGAGTCCTACAAAGATCTAATGTGAGGCATTACTATAAATGGGGGGTTTTGTAGAAAAGTGAAACGGCGGAAACATGGGGAATCGGTGGGCCCTGGCAAGTACCGGTGTTCTATGAGTCAGCCCTTGAACGTGTTGCGTTTTACGCGGATGCTTTTGTAGTAGGGTTTGGTGTTTTTAGCAAAAATAGAGGCGTGGAGGTGTGTTTTTTTGTACATTTATTCAGGGGCAACTATTTAAAATTGATAATTGGTGTATTACAAATAAGGGAACCTAAGACAAAATGGCATAGCAGGCAAAACGACACACTAGCAGTTTCCAGCGCGTTATTCAGAGAATATGTTACTTTGTGTGTGGCAACACTGCGGTTGCAGTGTTATCCGGGCTGTCGACCGCTTTAGAGATCGTGGAAGTGATTTCAATTATTTTTATAGTAATTTGTTAAAAAAGTGCCCTCCAAGATCACGGTAAGTCGAAACTTTTCATGTTAGTTTTGTTCGTAGCTGTGCTATCAACGTATTCGTTTGTTCTCTACAACACCCGTTATTGTTTGCCCTTAAGTTGCTGATACGCTAGGCCACCGGCATAAACATTGTAACCTAAAAACTGACAATTTCTGTTATAGAGTGCGTTAGGGCAAAACGACATACGGGGTGTGTCGTTTTGCCTTACGTAAATATGAAGTGTATCATTTTGCCTTACGTCAATTTTACAGTTTTTTCATTTTCATTTTAGATAGTGTCCTATTACAAAAAAATAATCTAATCGACAATCCTGGTATACTGAAGATATGCAGAAGGCTATAGAAGCAGTAAATGAAAAAAGTATGGAATGGAAAAAATCGTCTATTATGATTAATGTTCCCCAGGCAACATTGCGGAGAAGGATCCAGGATCCAGGACAAAATATTCATGCCTATGGTACAATAAAGTGCCTCGGTCGCTTCAAAAAGGCACTCAGTCTTGAAGTGGAACAAAGATTGGTAGCACATATATTATACCTTGAATCCCGACTTTTTGGCCTCACTACCCGTGACTTGAGGGAACTGGCATACAAACTTTCTGAGCGCAGTGGATCTGAGCACCAATTTAATAAACATAAAAAACAGTGAGTTCATAACTTTATTTCTCGACATTCAAACATATACTTAAGGGCCCCTGAAGCTACGTCGGCTGCAAGAGCCCAAGCTTTTAATATAGGCCTCAGGTCCAAAATTATTCCAAAAAGTTAGAAGACAATTCAAAAGGAAAATATATAGGCAACGATGATATTCAACATGGATGAAACTAAAGTAACCACTGTACAAAGAACACAAAAAATTATTACTCCGAAGGGTAAGGAGGAGGTGGGTGCTGGAACATTTATTCCACCTGCATTAATTTTTCCGAGGAAAAAGTTGAATGCAAATTTGTATGATGGAGCTCTACCAGGTACTCTACCATTGTATAATGAATCAGCATATATGACGAGATATTTTCTTCAAATGGATTAAGCACTTCGTAAATTTTGTGAGACCTACGAATGAAAATAAGGCCTTATTAATTTTATATGGCCACCCACGCCAGTCATAAAAATCTGGAGTCTCTAGAATGTGCGAAGAAAAACCACGTCGTATTATTTTGTCTTCCTCACACACTGTAGAATTTTTTGGGCCTCTATCAACTTATTATGATCAGGAAATCACAACATGGCTGAAGGCACACCCCGGGAAGACTGTGTCAATATATCAGATAGCTTCATTATTTAGTAGAGCCTATAATAAAGCCGCTACCGTTGGCACAGCTTTTAAGGCATTTGAATAAACAGGTATGTCTCCATTAAACCCTAACTTTTCCCCAGAGCATCTTTATCTACCAAGCGCTACTACTGATATCCAATGACAATGTTGAAGACACAGTAAACACGCAGCTATAAGAAAATAAGGAAAAATCGCATACTAGCCCATCAAACTGCGATGTTGTTGCATCTCCACAAGCAACGTATCTTTAGAGGCCTATTCCGAAAATGAAAAAACTGATGTAGCAGTATTATTGGACGACTTGGCTCCAGTTCCGGTGGCACCATCATCATGCGCACGTGATGCGTCGCATCACGTGCGACGCATCATGGCACGTGATGCGTCGCCAAAAGAAAAATAATGATCAAACTATCCTCACCGCAAGTCCATTTTTACAAGAATTAAAAGAAAAGGAGATTGAGAAAATAGAAAAAGAGAGAAGAAAGGCGAAGAGAAATACAGTTACAAACGTATTAGTATAGATTCTTCAGAAGACGAACGACTATTAGATAATAATGGTGAGGCTGTTGATTCAGGTGTTGGTTGTGTTTATTGCAATGAACTGTTTAGCCGATCTCTAGATCGGATCTCTGGATTTATCCAGAGAGCAATGGATCCAAAATCAACAATGTCGTGAATGGGCTCATTCTGAGTGCGCTGGGGTATCTAAAATGGCTAAAGCGGTTAATTTGCGAAGCATGTTGTGATTAGATTTTAAATAAAAAAATACGCGAGGAACCAGACGAAAATGAAATCAGTGTGTCATTTTTCCTATCATGTATGACAAAATGACATTGTACATTGACATTTTTTTTAAGTTTAATTATGTCATTTATTTTATGAATAAATAAGGTATTGCAAGGTAAATTACAGCCTTATTTTAAAAGTTATCTAAAGCAGTTATTTACTGATGACTTTCAGAAAGTATGCCATTTTGCCTTACGTTCCCCTAAATTAAATATGAATATTCAAACATGTAAAATAATGAGCTACCCACAAAAACAACCAATTTTATTAAGGTACTTAAACTGAATCTTTAAATCTACATAACAATTTTACTTAAGTTTTAGGTATTTTACTTGATATGAATCTTTCTTTTGTTGAAAATATTAATTTAATTATTTCATTAAAATTTTCAAAAATTTCATGATTTCAAGATTTAAAAGAGAATATGGATCATACAATTGGTATCCACATTATGGTATTCACCCTTTCTCCTTCTACCATCTTTTCATTTCTAAAAACTTAAACTTTTATTTGATTAGCCATAAAACTACAAACAATACAGTGAAATACAGCATTCATGCACAATCCAAAATTTATTTAGGCAAATTTTTGGCTCGATTTATAACAACATTGGCTACAAAAAAATTAAAAGGAAATAGTCAACGGTAATAGACAGGGATACTGGATTCTCGTCCTGAGGTCCGTCAGGACATTTATTACATTTTGACAACTCATTTTTGGAGGACCACGAACGGAATAAGATTGTAACAAAGGAAAATACAAAGGATACGAATCTACCTACAATAACATTTTTGAACGACATGTATTATGTATCATAACACGATTCCGGTTTCTTCCAAAAATTCGATCGTACAATCAAATATTTCCTTATAGTATATGTAGCAAGAAGATATAGAATATTGAATGGTGACTAAATGGCAGCTAATCAGGTTGTTGTATAATATATTACTTGTTGCTCTATTTTCCCTGTTTTCTCTCCCCTGTTCTATCTCCCTGTTTCTGATGCCCATGTGTGATTTTACCACACAAAATCAACCTCTTTTCGACTAGTTAAAATCCTGTGTAGCAATATTTTTATTCTGAGAATATACGGGCTGGTCTTGGTGTCAACGGTGGTATGGTTTTTTAAGCTGGTAAGTGAACTAATTTGAGACCTTCGTATATGGCAGTAGCGTCAACAGTGAAGATGGATGGTTTTTCTGAAAGTTTGATTTTATTTTATTGTTTAGTGGAGGGTATATAATATGTTCAACGGGTACTCAAATCAGATTTGGAGCCATCTGCGAATATTAGCTAGGGTTTGTTTCACAGTGTGATGATTGAATTTAGAATGTTCATATTGATAATTGGATGTTCGCTATATTGAGGGATAATTATAGTGAGGTCGTGGAATAAATGGAAATATTCTAATTCAGGGATGTACTTGAAGGGGTTATCTAAAGAACATAGTATATTGTTACATTTACGAGAAGCTACACATAGCGGAGGGGAATTTTTCCTTATCAAAAAATGGTTTGTTAGATCATAGGTATCGAGTTGTGATATTTTTCTTCGAGGGAGAGAGCAATTTGAATATTTACTCCACACCACACCATATGGAGGTTCCACTTGAGCTTCTATCCGAAACAACTCCCAGGTATTTAACATGTGTTTGGACGGGAAATGTATGTCCCCCGAAGTTAATGAAGTTAGCAGTTGGGCAGTTATATCTGGAAAAAATCCAAACTGTGGACTTATTTGTCGATAAATCAAAGCTATTATGGGCAAGCCGTATTCCAAGGTTTTTAGTAGATGCAGATAAGGATTCAATAGCATCGGTATCAATTCTTGTGTTCCTGATATACACAAAAATCGCAAGGATATACACAATACCAAATAGTCAATTCTTATGATACATTTTCCGACTCATAAAATCTCTCATGAAAAGAGACGCAACTACATAAAGGGTCATAAGACTGATATCAAAACATGGTCGTTAATATGTAAGACTCTAACTATTATAACACTCATTCTACTTTACGTCCCAAATGTTGAACTTGATGTTCCATCAGATCTATGGGTAAGAAAATATATGACAATGTTCTATATATTTTGTATAGGTGTTCTATATATTTTCTATATACAGAGGAAAATTGGTTTGTCAGTTGGTCATCATTTAAATGCATTGACAACAATATGTCGCATCATATTTCACAGAATCAGCGGGAAATCAGCTTTTGTACGTGACTACCGCAGACATTTTTGGCCGCGTAAAGAATCTCGTTAAATGTCACGCGGTTAAGGAGATGGCTTATTAAGGAGGTTGAAAATTAAGGAAAATTAATAATTTTTAATCAGTCCCTTATATCAGAAATTTATCCCGAAAACTTAAGAGATTGTTTAATAATTTGAAAATAGTGTATGTGTTTGGTAATTCTTATCCAAAAACTGAATTAGTGATAATAACAGAATCTTGATCAAAAGGTATAGTCACTTACCACGTGTAGACAGGAATCCGATGAAAGATTTAGTATGTAACTAATTCTAACTCATAATAAATTAAAACATTAAATAGGGATAACTCTTTTTTTTATTAATTAATGAAAAATGAAAAGCTGGTCGGTGGCTTAGCATATTAATTGTAAACTTGTCTTAGTTTTATTCGGCTCAGTACAAAAGTTATCCCAAATTAATTTGCATATTTTGATAGACTCGTTAATTCAGTTAATTCAGTGGAGTTGTTGCTTAAAAAGTCCGTTTGGTTGACGGTATATTTGAATTAAAATAAAAGCTCTTCTATAGATCTCATACAATATTAATGGGGCCTTGTTGTTTCAGGTAAGAATGAATAATATTTGACGAAGTGGAATCGCTCGCCTATACAGAAACGCCTCCCTTGTATTGGTAAGTTCATCGAAGGAAACTTCTTGGCTCTTGTTTATTTTGTAAAGATCCTCCGAAATTGAGTTAACAAAATGAGAATTGCCGAAGGACAACAGCGATGGGTCTAATTAAAATTGAAGTTAATTCCTTAGTGGCGGCTTTTAAGGTGGTTTTTACATATAAGCAATTTGTTTTCTTAGCACAGTCTAAGTAGTATCTGGAGAGTTGATCAGTTTGTTACCTAGTGAACGTTTTAATGTTATCATATACTACATTTAGCATACTAACGGCAGCGACTTATACAGTTCATTATTGTTTTTAAGAATTTAAATATTAATAATTTTGTAATTTTTTTTTCATGAAAAACTGGATTTGGTAATGGAAGACCGGTACTAAAAAGTAAATATCACAATTGTGTATTATTATAAAAAGCTGGAATATTAACTTTATTCAAACAAATGGTGGTAATTTTGGTTTCATGAAACAAATCCACCATACTTTCACAGGGTGTCACATCCAATATATTACCAACGCAATCGACAGAGCATAGAAACCTCCATGTACCTATTTTCCTGTATTATACTTATAGACCAGTCAATTTGTACATAAAAAACGGATCGACCTTGCAAGAGATCATGTAGTTCTATTTTTATATGTTGTTAGGACCTATGCCAATAGTAACAGACCAAGTTTGCAGCTTCGAGAGACCTGTGTGAGCTGTGCAATGTCCAAAAAACAGCGAAATTTTTCCACTTGTATCGGTTCTTGCTCAATATCTCCTAAAGTATGCGTCCTACGGAAATTTTTTTTTAAAGTAAATTAAATTAACAACAATTTAAGAACTGTGTGTCCAGAACTTTAAAATTGTAATTGTTTTTCCAAAAAATGAAAAAGTTTCGTTTTACTTTTACAGGAATTTCCATATTTTATTTTTCTCATGAACTTTAAAATGTCTTCATAAAATATGGTAAGATGCATTTTCTAATGCAATTACCGAATTAGGCGGAATATTTGGTAGAAGCTGTTCAGAAACCCATTTTTCGATTAGATGGGCTGTCATATCTTCGCGATAGTCGACAGAAGAAATCGATATATTTGTGGCCGACAATAGCAACGCATTGGGATCAAACCCGTTTACACTTCCCGCATGAAGTATGATAACGCGATTTCCTGTACAACACGGAGTATTTAAAACACAATTGTGTGAACTGTCCCAACCATACTGAACAACATCATGCATGTTAAACCATGTCTCGTCTAGATACACTATATGCCTGTTTAGTTGTCGATATCCTTCGATTTTTGCTAAATAATCTACCCGATGTGCAACTATACGCCGTGATTCCAAAATTACCATGCAGCTGTCAAAAGTTTTTTATGTTTAAAACCGCATTGTAATAAAATATTTCGTACTGTATCTAACGACCTATATTTATAATCAGGAAATTCGCTTAATTTTTCTTGAATCATTATACATATTATAAATTGTACGCCGTACTACATCTCTGGTATTCTACCAATCAATATTTATGAATTTCCAATTTTACCCTTTTCTCTTTGCACTGTATCTATAACATCTCATTTTTTAATTACACGATACATTGTTGCTTATGATATTTTAGTTAATTCGTTAATACGTCGTATTATTTCTTTCTCACATTGTTCCGGATTTTCGCTTTTCAAATGTTCATGTATATTTAAAATAATACGTTGACTTTGTTCATGTAAATCTTGATTTTTAAACTTAAAGGTTGTTTTGAGGTTATCGGCAATAACCGGTTCAACTATTTCGGGATTTTCGGGCGTTATATTATTATCTTCTACTTCAAATGGCCTCCAGGACCATGGTAAATTGACCATGGAAATAATTATAATATCTTACAATTTATTAGTAAGTGTTTTAAATCGGTATTTACGCACTGCACTAATAACCATTTTTCATTCGGGCACGCGGCGCGGCGCACAACATAGAAATGATTTACGCCGCACCAGACCAGTTTGTTTATTCTCTTTACACCAGCACGCAGCCGTAGATTTCATCGGGCTTAAGCCACTCATCTTAGCCACTGCTAAATAGTCCTGTGCTTTAGCACCGACCAGTTTCAATTCCGCTCGTTAAATCTGTGTTGGAAAGGCGAAATAAGGTTTCGGCTGCGGGGCTAAATGTGATAATTTTTGCAAAATTACACAAAACAGAGATAAGTCTGTAGTTTGATATAAATGAAGAGTCGCCAGATTTTAGTACAGGACATATAGGAACAAGTTTCAATATACCTGGGAAAATGCCATTTTTAAGTACTTTATGGAATAATATGAATAGTGGTGTTATAAATACGTTCCTGTAGTTAATAATAAAAAAGCTCGGCATTTGGTCATTTCCTGACGTTATTTTGTTCTTTAGTTTCTGAATTGACTCGGTAAACACATTAATGTCCGAATTAGCAAAACTATTAATATATTTGAAACGTCTGGGTTGGTTGAGTTTAAATAAACACTACGAAGCAACTCACTGAAAGCATCAACAATCAATGGAGGAGTGTCTTATGTTATATTTCCGTTTGCCATTAACCCTGGTACTCTAATGCAACCTTAATAACACTTTTGAAAATAACAGTTTTGAAAATTGTTGATATCAGTCAGATGGAACTCCTGCCATTTGTATATGAAACGTAAGCAAAGAACTGATTGATTTGTTTGAACGTCAGTGGAAGACGCCAAAGTCCTTTGAGTTCGACGACTATGCACGTTTAGGCCACTTGTGCGGGCTGTGGCATCTCAATCTTACGACGTCTATAGCCGTTATAAAAAAGTAATTGTATAAATTACTTTTATAATGTGACACCTGACGTCTATAGCCGTTTGTTTTTTGATTAATTATCAGATTATTTATCACCCATGAACTCGTAAATATCAACATATTATTTTATGCTCATTAATTCTATTATTAGTGAAAATACATGTGACAAAACAGGCACAACCATAGCGTGTCTGGGAACGTGCTAATAAGCTGTTCCCAATAAGTAAATCGTCCAAATAAACAAAACCGTATTCATACTTTAAAACAGACATTATAGTTATAATTCCCATAGAAAGAACGCTAAGCCTAGTTTTCATCCCCATTAGAAGTCTCATCATCTGACATACCGGTCCTGATCCATTGCTTCAAATTTATCATCTTGCATTTTTATAGCAAACAGTTCAAAGTTAGGTACAGAATGGTCTTAATTAATTTCTAATAATTGTCAATTGCATACGTACAATAAAAATTTTGCAAAAATTTGGTTCTTATATAACTTAAATATTAATTTGCTCCTAAGGTAAACTTTAGAGTGAAAAAGCGATCTAATTTATTCATTAAAATGGATCCCATTTTTTCAATACTCTATTTACGTAAGGTCGAACCGCAGAATTGAATTGAGGGCAATACGGGAATAAAAGAGGCCATAATAATAAAATGGGTTCAGTGGCGTCGAGGGATGAATAATGCGTAAAATATTAATGTTTTCTTGAAGCTTGTACTTCTTCCAAGTTATTTATCCAGTCTCTTAATAATAAACGAGGGTATTTTAGTTTCTATAGTTTCTATTTAGTTTCTCGGCTATTTTTATTTAATTTGAAATTTATTTACATATAAATATTTAGAATTTATAGTGCAGCTAGGTTCACAATAACGAGTCAGTTAGTCAGGCATCAGAAATTGAATAATATATTAAAATAACATAAAATAAAACAAAAACATTAAAATTTAGGTATGAAATTTTGACTACTTACTTACTTTTGTGTTTCTACATTATTTTTACATTAGTTTTTGCGTTTTGATGAAATACAAATATTTTGTCGTGACGACGCTGGAGTTTTGGTATTCAAGAAACTTGAGCAAGGTGATATTTGATTAAGGGAGCCATAAATCTATTGGCTTTGGCAGAAATCAGAATTTAGATTAACGGCGAATCCGTGAATACGCCCCTGGTATTAAAACCAGTTTGCAATTTATAACTGCATAGCCATGGAGCCATTCATAGCAGTCCTCTTCAAGTCGTGACCAGATTTTGCATATATCCATGGAAGATTTTAGCAAGTTAATAAGTCCTCCCCATTGTACGGTTAAATATAAATTTAAACCGACATTTTGATTTTAAATTGGATTTTTATTTTGCGTATGTTTAAATGCCACTTTCTGTTATAGCTATTATAATAACTATCTATACATAGATGGAGAATCAATAAATTTGGTAGATTTGTTGCTATGCAGTAGTTACTATTTAGTACTTGGTAAAATTGATTTAAAATATTATATGATATCCCCGCTATGTTTCTTGTGTATTTTTTTCTATATATTCGTTTGAAGCATTGCCTTTCTTGAAATAGAATGGCGTGAGCCGAAAGTTACAATTGCAGTGCATTGCAATAACTAGAATTTTAACTATGCGTTTGATGAATTATATTTAACGTTTGACGTATACAGGGCTTTCATTTAATCCCAAAACCCAAGTGACCTGGTAGTTAGGCAACCGGCAATACCTCGGATAGCACCATTTTTAAAATAAATCCCCAGAAAGTGTTATGCTCTCAGAATGATACCAGCGGTATATATTATTTAATTTGTACATGGGAAAATAATCATATTAAAATAAATAATGCCAGAAATAAATGATTTCACGTTAAAAGTTTTATGTAGGTTAGGTGTTTGGGAACATGAAGGCGACAATAATATTTTATCTACAAGAAATGTAAATTTGCACAAAAAGAAAAATTAGTATGTACACAAATTAATACTCAAAAAGCAACTTGTTTTGAGATTAATATTCTTTGTAGTAGTGAAAGACACACCGTAGTGCCCTCTTTTCTTTCGTGAAGATGTCGGTGTAATGCAACGCCAGTCAGGGCATATTGCCTGTGGAGTACCTATCTAGTTGTTTTCGGCGTCTCCTTCAAATATTACATTCTTATTTCAACATTGTCCATTAATAGGAAAAACACCAAAACATGTTTATTTAATATTATGTTAAATTTACAGCATGTAATATAGTGTCTTCGTTTGATATAAAAACTAGAGCAAAAAATGTATGGCATTTTACAAAGAAAACCCGTACCAATTACTACAGAAGTGGCAAATCACATCACTATGTAATACAAAAGGATATTTAGTGTAAAATTATATACCGCCACAATTCCTTGTGAATAGAACTAGGGTCTCCAGTCCGCGGCTTACCATATCGGTCGCTATCCCTCTACAACTCATATAAATCCCAATTCCCTTCTTGCTCACTTAGAAGACATCTGCATGAACAAGCCGGCGAGTTACTGGCTTTACCGCTCAGTGGCGTATCATCATGTGCAACCAATGTGAAGTGACTTCAGTAGATGCCTTATTATGTCATATTCATATATGTACAAATTTTTAAGCCAAAAATTATTTAGTTTTGAATGTATTTAAAATATATTGCATAAATTTTGCATGCTGCGTGTACAACTTAGTGCTCAATTTAGCCAATAACAATTTAAAATGAAAAAAAGAAATTAAATTGCTATTGCCCAGCAAGGACTATGGGGAGGTATTAGCGCCCCTTGCCAGGATAGAACGTGGTTAGGTTACTTATTATTAGTATAGGTAAGACTATTAGTAAAATTTATAATAAATTAACTCGCCAATTTCCGGGATATATTATTATTTGTACATATATTTACACTCACATTGGTATTTTTCACTGTCACTTATTAGTAGCACTCTTCACAAAAACCCACATCAGAAATTAATATCACTATTCACTATCTGAAAATAAGTATTACTACTGCCTTCGTTTACATTTATTATGCCTGGTTTAATGAAAGTATCCGGAGTATCCATCATAATATCGAGATCCCACATTCTTGATTCCACCTTCTTCACATGGTCTATACATTTTATCCAGTTGCCCGCATTTACTTCTTTGATTGCATCATTGAGAAGTTTTTTCACATCAGCCAACTTAAATGTTGTATTTTCTCTAGCAACTTTCCCTTTTATTTGCGCAAAAATAGGCTCAATTGGGTTGAGTTATGGAGTCAGTGATATGGAGGCAATCGAATTACCTACATTCCTCTTGCTTTGGCAATTTCATCCACCACATACTTCTTGGAAGGTGGAAAATGTTGCCTTACCATTGTCAACAATTCAGCTTTAAGTAGTGAATCATTATATTCAATATTTCTTTCTACCAGCAAGTCTTTAATTTGCCCTTTCCGCCATGCAGTTGTGGGCAGCTGTTCGGGAATGCTACGGGAATGATAAGAAGCATTATCCATCACTATAACAGATCCAGGTTGTAATTTGTCCAGAATTCCTTTGAACCATTCCTCGAAAAAGTTGTAATTCATGTCTTCATGGTAATCGCGATAATCGCCTGTTTTATTGGATTCGAAGGTTAAAAGACCATCATTTACAAAACCACATTCACTTTTTGATATATTATAAATTAAATTGAGTTAGCATTATTGTTTTTATTTTATTTCCTATATTAGGATAATTACGCGCGCCACTGAGCACCGCATTCCATTAGTTTTAATATCAAACGAAAGCACTATAGAATTTTCATGTAGTAATGAAGCTGTCAGCAAAGCACTAGTAAAGTATAATTTCCTTATGTACCTATGTATTACTTTTCTAATATGTTACTAAACCGCGGCTTTTCCCATGATCAAATCAAACCGAATGTCTATTTTATAGCGTTAATGCCAATCTGATCCTACTAAATATTTATGGGAACATATTTCGTCACATATCCTTCCTCATCTTTGCAGTGTTAGTTCTAAGTTGCTTAATGTAATGTATAACCTCGACCTATAAAAAGGAATTTTAAATAATGCATGAATACAGTGAGTCCCGATACTATAGAAAAACTTCTTTCGAGGACGTCAGAAAAAGGCACCCTTTCCACGTTTGTTTGTTTACCGCTTTTGGAGCGATCCACCGGATTTATATGTTACAGCTCTGAAACATTGTATTCTGAGTCCACTTCTTGCAAATATACATATTTATCTAGGCATATGTATCAACACATTTTTTCGATCCGCGAACGGTATAAGATGTGGGGGAAAATAAATCAGTGACTACCAGAATATCTCTTAAAAGTACGTCAGGAAAAATACTTATTGCTTTTCGCGAATGAAAGCTTTGGCAAATATTTGCAATAGCGAATAAGATTCTCGTGATTTGTAGGACGTACTACCTAAGTTCCGCAGTTTCGTTTCCGATTAATTTTCGGAATAAAACATATTTTTACGAAAATAAAGCTGTGAAAATAAAAAAAATAAATTTGAAAATAGTTTTGTAAAATATTTTCAAAACTAAATATTTTTGACATTCTTCACCTAACCCGTCATCCTCAAACATAAATGAAAATCGAGCTAAATATAACTTTAATACCACAGATAGTCCACGAACTGACTCTTCCGAAGATATTCTTGAGTGGTTAAAATGAATTTCCGAACTTAGCGTAAGGCAATAAATCCGTTCGAATCCTCATGTGTCTTAACACATGGCTGACAAATGAAGAGTTGACTTTATAATTTAAGAATATTCTGATGAAGAATTTTCCGTTTTCATTTGCTGTGTTTTCTTATACGCCTACGTATTTTGTTCTTTATATACTGTATTTTTCACTGTATTTTTTGTTGTAAATAAAAGTGTTTATTGCAAAATCAGTTTTTGACTCTTTATTGGGTACTTAGACCTATTTAACAAGAGATCATTAAAGCAATTAATAAATCAAGTAGTATTAAGATTACTTGATTTTAGATTACTTGACATAGTAACTACTTGACTTGATAGCCAACTGCTAATACTTGACTTGATTTTAAGTCGTCAAGTAGCTTGAAAATCAAGCCAAGCTGTGAATCTCTAATAGTGACACTGTTCTAAGTAACTAAGTGTCGTCTTAAATATGAAATCATTAACAAAAATATCAAGAAAATCAAGGTTGAAAAAAGAGCACAGCAAGAATTAACATATATTAGAGCTTCGTGATGGTGTAAATAAATATGTTAAGAAAATAAAAGGAAATAAATATTTGAAAACATCTCTTCATGTGAATTTTGATTCACTTTTAATCCCGGCTATTGAAAAACATACGAACTGCAGTATTTTTTTTAATATAGGGCCGCGGTGTAGGTATTCTTGGGACGTTTTTTATTTTAATTGTTAATAGGAGTTCCATATATCCTCATGTTCAATTTAGGAGCGAACCCTCGAGAATATAAGGGTACGACCTAATTAAGGATGCGTCAGGGAACCCCTAAATCCAGCGCGATCACTTGAGGACGTCATCGTCAGATCATAGGGGATATCGAACTATTAAAACTAAAACTAGTTCTCCGACCCGCGTTATCCGAATCTCTGATTTTCCAACTGCTCATTTAAGTTAAACCGTATTACCGCATTCCGCTAGAAATCGCTTGCTCTTTTAAGCGGGTCACAAACTAGGCGCGTTTCAAAAGGTTTTTTTGCAGCAAACGTAAAATCGCGCGTAAAACATGCTAATCCCTCAAATATTTTTTAACACACACCCAGTCCCTCCATCAGCGCTTTATGGTCATCTTCCTTATTTGGTGTCAACGAAATGTCTTGTAAAATGTATTTGCTCTTTACCTTCCATAAACATCTGTTTTCGCGTAATTTTGCAATAAAATCAGGAACTTCTAAGCGGTATGCAAAAAATCTGACGAATAATGGAGAAAGCAAGTCCCTTGGCATGTGTGATTTGTATATTTATAGAAGTAATTTGACCGGCAGCACTTGGACCCCTGATCTCATAGACAAAAATGGCATATATTTTAAAAAAAATCTGCCATTTTCAAAAATTCTGGTAAAATATTTAGAAATAAAAGAACATATCCCAGACTGTTTTCAAATCGTAGGTGAAGGGTTGAAGGTTAGCAAATGCAACAAAAATAGTCGTCGTGCAAGAATACCTAATAAAATTTGTTTAAAAACTCCGGCCGCTATTTTAAACATTTATTTTAAAAAAATGCTACAGCTCATGTGGCATATCGATAAAGTATAATTTGATGGTGATTTCAAAAAAATTAAATTCTAAAGGAGTAATAAGAAAAATATAATTCTGAAGTTAAAAAGATCTGAAGAAAAAGAAAAGGCTTTTATTAACAAAGTACAAAATAAAATCCTACATGTGACCTGCTTGATATGCTGCTGTAAGAGTGTGTTTTTTTAAAGCAGCAGCTGTCGGTGGAATTAAAAGTAAGGGGCGGTTTTCCGTTACAAAAAGATGTTTGGGTGCATGGTTTACACGATGACATCCCTGGCCCCGAATATCATAAATATATGTTGTATATTTTTCCTGAATAATATTTATTCGGTCGGTAGGGGGTAGACCCGGGCTAGCAATATACTCGAATGCTTCTATTATATCATCACCATCGAATTTCTTGTATGCTTGTTTTTTACCTTTTGATGTAAAAAGAAACTGTATCATACCCAGTAAAGGCGTGCATACCGCGAAGAGCCTTGGGTTTATTTTTCCCCAAAACTTTTGCAATATCATCAGCTGCGATGTATCTTTTGCAAAGTATGATGCACAAAATACTACAACATCTGTATCTGCACAACGAACGACGAAATTTGAGCTCCATACTCAACTGCTGAATATACTCCAGATTTATGGTCCTTTAAATCCGTAAAATGCATTAAAATTAAAAAAAAAGACGTTGCGTCTAAACTTCACTTTATAGTTCATGTCCAAGCAGCTGAGTTAGCCTTGACTTATAGAGCCTCCGCAACTACCCATACGATATACACAATTGCTCAGAAGCCTTTTCAGTTCACCTTCCATGTACCTACATTAAAAGATAAATGTGAACGCTAATCCTTCGCATGCAATTTCTTCTTCAACCTCATATTCCTTTTTTCTACAATATTTTTTCTTGCCGCAGTGTGTAAAATCTTGATAAGCATAATCTATGGTAGAACCTACCTATCTACTTCTACCTACCCGACTTGTACCTACCTTCCTGAGCTATAAGATCACCCTGCGTATACAAAACGACAAGAAGCTCTGTATCACACAAAATTTCAGCATAAGACTGGATAGTATTATTAAACTCGGGGGTTTCAGAGAGGTGAAGAGGTTCTTGGTACCTTCTCTTTTACAAATAAAACATTTGATCTCTTTAGGTTTAACAATCTGAACTTCAGATCTACTAGTTTTGAGAGATAGCTCATGCGGATGTGGTGCCGTTTTTCTGAGAGGCGTTTACTTATTAAATCAATTTGGTTCCCACCATAATTAAAAGCACACTTCTTGTACCATTTTGCTTTATTTTCCTGAAGGGTTATTTGTATTCCTCTGCCATCATCAAGACATGAAATCGGATATTTACTAGGGAAAATATAACTACCTATAGTTCACAAGTCTTTTCAGATTGGCAGCTATTGACTCATTACCTTTATTTCTTATGGCTATGTTAGGGTTATTTACAGGGCAGACCAAAATGCCTTGATGTTCTTGATAAAAACAACATATACTCCAATCAATACATTCTGAAGCAGGCATGGACTCGTGTAAAACCACCAGCACTGCTGCTTTTACTTTTAATTTAGTTTTAATCTTCACATACTTCTCTAAACTTTGAAAAAAGAGATTTGTATAAATTATTTATATATTACGCTTGTTGTTTTATTTATGATTAAAAACTAATAAAAATAACAAAAAATACTTACCATCAACTGGTACACGTTAATATAATTTTCCGTGCCTAACAAAATGAAAACACTAAAACATAAACCAAACAAATTTTACAAGTGTCACATTCGCTTTCACATTTCACCTACGCCTCTTTAACGTCTGCGCGGAGGCTTGTACATAATATAAAACACCAGAAGCGTGCTACGCAATACAAGGTGGTGGGGGTGTTTGTTTATTTTCCAGCGTTACTGGATTAAAAAAAAAACATCTAGGAATATAGGAAGAACAAATAATGCTTGGAAGTTGTATCATTTCTTTTAGGTCGAGTAATAACAGGGTTCAAAAACGAAAATGAAAATTTCGAAATAAAAAAGAGTTTAATCAGATGACACTAAACTATTTACACACTGATGGCACTACTTTTTAGACATTGGTAATCTACTCCCATACATCATAAAAAAAAATTTTTACATAGTACTAAAAGTTCCTACTTTTTTACAAATTGGCCGCCATTTTGGATTTACATATCCTGAAATCGAAGTGATGCGGGTAAATTTAATACAATGAATGTGTACGAATCACATGCAAATTTTCTTGCTTTCTGCATTTAGCTGATTTCTGCATTTTAAGAATATGTTATTATTGTTGGCTGATAATATTATTATTGTTAGTGCTCAATTTTTAGTTATGCTGCTTATGTTATGTTTTGTTCGATGTAATTCACATTATGCGAATGAGCCAATGCGTTGAAAACCCTAGTGGTATTATTATATTGATTATATTTATTTGTTGGTATGATTGATCTTACAAAATAAGAGCGGCTAGCCATTCATTGAGAACTAATTTACTGCCTTGCGTGATATCCGTATCCGTAATCAGTTAGTGAGTTCAGTCTAAAGAGTAAATACTTTTAGAAATTACTTTGGAAACGCGAACTTACAATTACGTACACACAAACATAAATAAATTTACGAAAGTTTATATAGCTAACGCAGTTATATATATATATATATATATATATATATATATATATATATATATATATATATATATATATATATATATATATATATATATATATATATATATATATATATATATATATATATATATATATATACCGGGTGCCTACGATATTACTAGCCAGCCTTTGTCAGAAGAATATTTTATTTATGACATATTTGACATAGGCAAAAATGACAGTTTTAATAAATTAATTACCCAAGATTACTTTTGACAAAAAAAATCTACGTCGTCTATATTTTAATTGACGTAAATTTATTTACATTTTTACCATTATGCAAATTATTTTATATTTCTAATAAACCTAGTAAATAATAATAGAAATAACTTTAATGAAAACCTAGGCATTAATAGGCCTAGGCATACAAATTACGTGTTCGAGATTTTATGATTTTAAACTGCTAGTGCTAAAATGTTACGTTCTAGAAAAATTATTTCCTTAGTAATAATATAACGCTGGATTTATAATTTGGTGGGTTAACCTCAATAGCTTCCGTGGTTATATCGTAGGGCCTGAGAACAGTCGTTATTTAGTTGGAAAGAAGTTAACCCATGTACAACTTTTTAATAGCAGTAATTGCTCAGTCGGATTAATCAACATTCAAGAACTGCAACGAATTCAGACTTTATGTATTGTAGAATAATGGGTTAAATTAAAATGTATTATTGTCTGGGGAATGTTGGAACTACCAAGTAATTTTCATGGGCCTTAATTTTCCACGTCCAAGAATATAAGATATTGTTACATGTTTGCACACTGTGCACAAACACTATTATAGACGTCAGGGGGTCTGATTCGTAAGTACCGTTTTAAATCGGGGTAATGGTTTTACTTTTGCATCCCGTTCATCATAGGCCTCTTTTAGACATAGTAATAATTTCCTCCAGGTGTATCGTGACGTAACTACGAGGTGTGATTCAAGACGTCCATATAAACAATAGAAAAAAGTTCATAGCGCACGAATTTGGCAGCAAAAGTCTAAACGCTAAAACGCCTGGAGTATAAGTAAATTTAGTACATTATGAATTTTAAAATTACAAATTTGTAAAACCTTTTTTTAAATTTATTTCACTTTTTCAAAATCAACCTTCTCGTATTTATCATGTTTCAAGAAAGCAAATAATACCTACCTTATCTTCGGTTACTTCCGCTTGATCTAAGTCTACAACATATATTTCGAGATTTGTACACGATTGTCTCTGATATCCAGAACAAATAATGGAACATCTTAGCCCGGCTTTTCGTGGCACATCGTAGTCCAGATGATCGTCGGCTCTCGGCATTTCTTGAATCCTCTAAGAACGCATAGGCGATTGTAGAACCGTTCCCCACGCTACGAGAACACTCGATGCACTTTCTATACCCGGTGATGTCATCCGCCACCGGCTTGCGTAACAACGACCTTACTTGACCTACCACAACAAGCTACGCTGGTAGAAGCGACGCTTGTAACTTTAAAACATGAAAATTGTGAACTGATATTTTTTATTCCACGTCTCAATGTTTATGTTCGTTTTCTAAATTGAATATTACTTCTAAATCTCCTGATTATTTAGCACCCAAAATATTATGTTTTCTGACTATTCGCACGCATTATGTATAATTGGCAATTAAGTAATAATAATAATTATTAGTATGTGCATTTAGATCTAGTAACGGCTTCTCTAAGCAGAAATATAAATTTGCATTTAAATCACGCCGTAGTAGTTAACAAGCTACAGAAAAATCTTCAAAGGCGCGGGTAAAGTCAATTATCTATTAAAACAACGCGCAGCCCTAAGCAAATTCAAGCGATTCACTGCTGACACTGACGTCACTTTTAATTGGCGTATTAACTTTAATGATCAATCTGCATGCAATCGACTTTATCTGCGATGAGGCATATAGGGATTTTAAGCTGCATCTACTTTAATAGTCACTGGGTGATTATTTGCATTAGTTATTCTGCAATATGTGCCATTCACTTGCAGAAGGTCCCCTAACAATGCTTTTGTCGCCTGTTCATTATCATCGCCGCTAATGCACGTTTCATGTGTCTTCGTCTGGGAAACTTGGTAAATATCATGCTTTGTGTGCAATCTAAAAAGGAAAGTGTTATGATTATATATGCGACAGTCGGGTACACTTACTTCGCAATTAAGTTGCGTAATATTCAGAATAATTTTCCAACGGAATCAAAAAGTTGCTTCGTAATGTTCGTGAGGGATTTATAAAACCGAAACCGATTTATAAAAAAAATAAATCAATCTATCAGTTTAAGGAAACAATATTGTACACGATTTTAAAATAACAATTTAATTTAATTACTTAATTTCATTTAATTTAGGTATTTCTTAAGATCCTGGATCTTATAGCAATAAAAATATTAGCTTTATAATGGGCCTTAAGATTTCAATATCATAGTACAGACAATATCAGCACAATAATTTTACAAATTATCTGGTATATTACAGACCACTTAAATTTATATTATATCTATCTTTGGTTGTTTTTCAAATATTTTAGAGAAACTGAGGAATGACTAATTCGAATATTTTAAGTATTTAAGTAAGATTTCAATATCATAGTACAGATAATATCAGCACAATAATTTTACAAATTATCTGGTATATTTTATTACAGACCACTTAAATTTATATTATGTCTATCTTTGGTTGTTTTTCAAATATTTTAGAGAAACTGAGGAATGACTAATTCGAATATTTTAAATCTCTTCTTTATGATGACCATATTTGTTCTTATGGACACCATCTTATTTATCTTAAAAAACTTTAAAAAATCTCATTATGAAGATATAAAACACACCATATTGTACTTTTAAAGCCACCAATAATGGCAACACAAACCTCAAACAATCGACAGTCAGTTTTCACTTTGCTGTAAATAAAAGCAAGGCACTTTCTGTAACCCATGGCAACCGAAACAGATACTCGATTTTTTCCGCAGTTTTTCAAATTTTTTCTAATTCTAATTTAGCAAAAATGCTGCGTGTTTTATATTATTCTTTATAAAGATAAACATTTTTTGAGACTTTTTGTAAGTAAATAAGAGGAAAAATTAAGGAAAACTATCATATCTCAAAATCTAGTAGACATAGGAAAAATTGTTGACGTCGGTCCATCAAGGACCTTCGAATATGCCAATTTTCATATTGATAGCAGTCATTCAAAAATTTACAGGTTTTTTTGAATATTTCGAAAACGACCAAAGATATCAAGGAAATATCGATATATTTAATATAGTACGGCAACTTTTTTGTAATTTAACATACTTTATATTTACGACCTTTGAATTTAATGTTCTTTGCCAAATCATATTTATTGTTAGAAATATTCTTGGGATCTATTAGTACATTTGAATATATATACTGAAACGAATCACTTACAACTTTTACAATTTTTTTCGTTCTACTTGAACTCATCAGAACTATTTCTTCTTCCTCCTGTATAATTTGATTTGTTTCAGTATATATTCAAATTTATAAAGTGCATATATTATAAGGTATTGCTATTATCCCAAAATTATAAAAGGTGCAGTTTTTTAATTTACTCTAAATACCAAGTATCTTACAGCTTACGGAAAATAATTTATGACCCATATTCTCTAAAATGTATTGTCATTGACCTAGGACAGTTAATCAGTTTTTTAAATTTCTCAAATTATTAATAATATTTAGGAAACTGTTCTTGTAAAATTGATTTTGTATTAATTATTCCAGGTTTAATCAACATCCCATTAAATATTAGCTTTTGCTATCAAATACAGAATATGGCTAGAAATATAGCTACATCTATGTCAAGCTCATCTGTAGATAACTGCATCTTTGTTTATCTATATACAGTAAAACCCCTATTAACGGTCACTTTCCTAGAACGGTCGCCTCAATAAACGGCCACATTTTAAAGGAAATAACAACATTACAGATATAGTTGGTTGCATACCTAAATTAGGATAGATATTTTAATAAAACTGTAGTTCAAGAGACATTTAATCTTCTAATTAAAGGCATATTTTCATATTTTCTTATTAAAAGGGTTTGTAATTAATAAAAGTATGTAAGTAATAAAAAAAATGTTAAATTTGGTAAGTTGCATATTATCATTTATGACGAACTTCTTTATTGATTGGACTCCTGAAAAAGAACCTTTGCTTCAGTACTAGCAAAGTGCATCTTAGAAAATACATATAGGTAAAGGTGAATCAGTTATTAGTCAAGGATAAAGTATAATATATAAAATATAACAAAATAAATAATAATAAATAAAAATAAAAATCTTGTTCTAATTAATTAATTATAATTAATTTTTCAAAATAAATGTATAATTAAAATAACTCAGATGTGGAAACTTGGAACACGAAGTTAAAGTTAATTTTGCAGGATTATTCTCCAAGGTATATATGCAGACGAGACGGGGCATTATTATTGTGCTATGTCTAATAGAACATTTGCTTTGAAAGACGATGTGCGCAGGCGATGAAAATTTGATGGCGAAACGGCGGTTGAACATTTTGCTGTGTGCTAATATGGATGGCGAAAAAGAAATCCCACTGATTATATATAGGAAAAAGCAAGCTTGCTTCAAACGCTTAAACATTGATAAGTTTTCAGTATAAAGTATTTCTAATAAAAAAGCATGGATGACTAAAGATATGATGTCTCAGTGACAGCCTGCAAAAATTTGAGAAAATAATGAAAATGTAAAATTGACAAGTGCTACTTTTTTTAGATAATGCTAACTCACTAAATAGCTAATAGAATTTTTTTAATGAAAAGGCTTCCGAGATTTATTGAAACTAAAAATCCTTTTGCTAACTCGGAAAAAAGCATAAATTTAGTCAGTGTATTAAATTGAATCACTACGGCATGGTAAAATGAATCACCAATAAAAATTCAAAAATGTTTTGCCAAAGGAGGTTTCCTAAATATACTGCAAGCCGATTCCAGTTTTGACGAAGAAGATGAGATTCCTCTTACGCAGCACGATTAACAATAAAATGATTAGTTTGAGGGAATTTTCTTCTGTATTCTTACAGAAAGTCCTGAAATCGGTGTATCAGAAATTATTGTTGAGTTACGGGAAAATTACGACAGCTCTGACAGTGAAATTGGAGAAGCGTAAAATCTCGGAGATAATCCAAACGCCACGCTTTCAAGTATGACAGAAGTTTCTGAAAATTACGATATATACAAAAAATGTTCATATGTAATAACAGTGAATTAGCCATAGATGTTGCTCAACTTTTGTTGAAAAATGAATCTGAAGTTTTAAAAAACAAGCTGAAAAATTTAAATCCATTGACACATATTAAAAAACATTGATTTACATACATATTAGCATTCTAACAATTACATATTATGCAATTCATAATTTATGTAAATTAATTATGTGTATACTCAATTTATAAATATGTATGTATATATGTACGTATATTACTTTTTTTTATATAAGATATTGTAAAATGGTATTGTAAAATTTTATTTCTTGTTCGATTAGTTAGGCATATATATTCTCTATGCAAAAGAAGTCTATTTCTTCTTTAACAACTACGTGTCTATATTATGTCACCCTCTCAATAACGGCTAACCCTCCATAACGGCCAATTATTCCAGTATTTTGTTTGGCCGCTATGGAGGGGTCTTACTGTAATTAGTCCTGTTATTAGCATTTTGAGGTTCTTTACCATTTTTAAGAATGTGATATTATTTTTTTCTTGATATAGATGTGGTAAATTCGAAAATTGTTGTTTTGCGTTTGATCTATATTTCTTGACAAAAAAACTCAATAAACTGAAAACATAAATTTGTCAACCCGATATAAAAATTATTCTGACATATAATGAAAAATGAATGACTTTCCAACCGCACAACTATGCGCTATACGTATAGCTAATTTGCTATACGTTCTCTAAGACATATTATCATGGTGTCGAATATTTATGTCTATTCGAACACGGTTTAATTTGCTTAAATATTTATTTATATAGCGATATTGATATAATTTTGAGTTTGATATATTCGGTCAATGAGTTTCGTATCCCCATGGTATATCATTGATGTAGGACCTAATTTACATTATATTAAAATAAATTGTCATTTGTAGTTCGGCAACAGGAAAGCTATCTGTTAAATTAAAACTTAATCATCCCAAAATGGAGTTCGCTAAATTACAAAATGTTTTAACCAGAGCCGGATTGATTGATGTAGTTTTAATTCAATTAGACGATGCTATATTTCTTCAATTTGTTTGAGTATGAATTTTAAACTTAATCTATATTAGAAAAATGCAACCAATGGGCAGAAATTTTAAATATAGTCCAACGAACAGGATAGTATCTGTAATAATACATTTTATTCAAGAGACAAATCCGCTATATATAGGTGCAAGAGGCATTGATTCAATAAATTACAAAAATAGATGTAATACACAAATGTATATGGAATCAATATAAAATAAAAATAGTTAAAAAAACTTTTAACTTAAACGGTTTTATTTTAAATCATCAGTTGTACTAACAACTACAAAATAATTAGGACACCAACCGGGACATTCCTGAGATTCTGGTGTTTGTTAAGAAAAAAACACGGGGCGCATTTGATATATGGTTTTTATGCCCCTCACGTTTTTATTTCTTACCAAACATCAGAATCTCAAAGTCCAGGTTTGTCTCCTAATCATTTTGTAGTTTTTGGTAAAACTGATGATTTAAAATAAAACTGTTAAAGTTTAAGGTTTTTGTACCTATTTTTATTTTGTAGTTTTCCACTGTCCACCTCCTGTCTCCACCATCAAACCCTCGTCACCCAAAGTATAATGCATGGCACTAATTAAAAGCAACCAAATGAGCCCAGTAACCTTAAAAAACCCCAAGTAACAAGTAAATTCTAAATTTGATAGTCCATCATTTTGGATTCGCCATTTTGAATTTTTTAGTTTGAGTAAAAAATTGTATTGAGTGACCTTAAATACCGCAAAGTTTCAAGGTTGAGACAAATCGGTTCATAAATAGCATAGTCCGCCATTTTGTTTATTTTTTAGTTAGAGTAAAAGATTTTATTGAGTGACCTTAAACACCGCAAAGTTTCAGGTTTGAGACAAATCGTTTCATAAATAGGATAGTCCGCCATTGTGATTTTTTTAAATTCGAGCCAAAAATTATATTGAGGGACCTTAAGCACCCCAAAGTTCCAAGTGTGAGACAAATCGGTTTATAAAAGTCCGTCATTTTGGATTCGCTATTTTGATTTTTTTTGTAATAAAAAAAATTTGTTTGTATTGTCACCGGAACACTATATACGTACCAAGTTTCAAGTCTCTAGCTCAGCGGGAAGTAGTTGAAAAAGATGTTGCAAGATTTAAAACAAACACATAAACAAACAAATATACGAAGTCAAGCTAAATAAAACCGTTTAAAAAGGTAAAGAACCAAGCAAGATAACCAGATTACCACCGTAGGTGTATACTTCGTACGTAGAGTACTTAAAAATTTTTCGCGTTTTATTTATATAAACAATGAACATTAAAAATACCAGATAATACCTTTGAGGACCCGTCGATTTTAAGGCTGCTATTTTTTTAAAGGATTATTGAAACTACGGATATTGAAAACCAAAAGGGAACATTTTAAGAATAACAAAAATTAATGCTGTAGGTTGCCGCAATATTTGGAATTGCAGATGACATTAGACGACATTAAAGATAGTCATAAATAATCAAAAAAAAATATGTAAGGAGAAGGTTTGTTGTAAAAATATGTTCGAAATCGAATTGAAAAGCACATATTATTATGCCTTCGTCTACAGCAAATATTGGAGGGTCGATAAAATAAAAAAAATGACGGTTGGAAGTCATCAATGATCGCGGAAGGTTACTTGAATGAACCGATATCATATAGAAGATAAATAGCCAGATCGCGTGCCAGCTGATGAACTAGATCCAATTCTCAAGCCATCAAAAACAGTTGTGTCGAGTTTAGAAACTGTTTCAGACACTGGAGAGATTAGAACATGACATTGCTGCTGAAGAAGCTTCAACTTCAGTAGATCTGGTCTTAATAGGGATATGAGATTTGTGAAATGCACAATTAATGACTTGCTTAATGTTAATGAAATGTAAAATTTGGGTTGCTTTTTTCCTTGCAAAAAAACATTCAAAAGAGTAAAAAGCATTTTTTTCCTATGGCAACAAATATTTCATTTTTCATTGATCATGGAGGGAAAAAGTAATTTTTCTCCCGTTATTGAAAAAAATTATATTCCATTTTCCTCTAATTGGCATGTTTTGTTGGAGAGTGACTATTATTATTATTATTAATGAACACCGAAAAACGTACTTCGGTTTTCTCAGTACATTTGAGTATATATCTGTATACGTAACAGTTAGGATATTTAATTTGGGGTTCATAAATAAACATAGAATTTATCGGATGCGGAAAACGTAGGGACGAATAACGACAGATGCAGAAAATGTGTCCCTTTTATTAACTGGATTATTTTAGAAAAGGCGCCCGAGGACATCATCTAAAGATATATGATTATGAATGGTGTTGAAAGAAATGAAGGGACGAGGTGTTGAAGGAACGTTATGTTGGGACACTGAAAATAGCATGGAGAACAGTATAGTGGGGAAAATGGAATAGTCAATAAAATACTTCCAGGGTGTTATACATAAAGGAACAAATACGCAATAGTCTATAATAATAAAGCTCATTTTAAAGAAACAGTTTCAGCATAAATGAACAAATATGGAATAAAATATAAATTTTATACTCCACAAATTTTTGTTGTTATAGTAGTTCATTACTTTGCTTTTGTTGCTTAGTTATCAACTACATAAAAGTGCACATTGTACCTACGCGGACATAAAGTGCACTTTATACCCGCGCGGCCCTTAAGGAAACAAAATTTTTTTAATTAAATTTGTCTATTTTAACAAATACAGCATTTCCCTAGCAACAATTTGTTTTGATGATTTCTTTCCCATATTCATATTGTGGATGCAATAACGAACTAATGTTCCGAGGGAGAAGGGCGATAAAATATGCAATAGGTGCTCTTTTCAAGCTCAGAGTATATTAGAAATTTGACTTCTTTGTGTAGTACAAAAATAAGACAGGAAACTTTTAGTCATTTGCAGAAATTAAACAATTTTGTTCCTATGAATAAGAATATATCGTGAACTTTTCTGAAATCGAGCATCGAGAAGTTATAGGGGGTCAAACACCCTAAAAACGAAATTTTTCTCTATTTTTGGCCAATATCTGGTAAACCGTGATAAATTTTAAAACACTTAAAACTCAGCATAAATTTCCTTTAAAATGGTGTATTCGTAGGTAGTCTAGATTTGTTTTACCCTTAAGTTAGATAGAAGAGGTACATTGTGAGGAATATTCAAAGCCTTCACATTTAGCAAACACAAAAAGGAGCTTTTTCTGTATTCTTGCCACTATCTCCTAAATCGTGACGTGACAAATTTAAAAAAACTATAATCGAACGATCAATAATTAAAAGCGTCAGAAAATCGTTTTTATTGCATATCTCGGCGGCTTTTGACTTAGAGGCTAGAATTAAAGGCGAAAACAAATATGTCAACTGGTAAAAAATATTTCCCCCATCCCCTTCCCTCATACCGGAAACACAGTTTGAAAAAACAGGCAAATCGTTCTTTTGCGCGCTAGACGTTGGTTTGAAACAAATTTTTTTTTTAAATTTTCGTTTTCCCCCTCTTTTACTAATTATCTTACCACCCCAGCCTGCGGCTTCATAATTCCTTCATAATAGCTCTTCCACAAAAAAAATTGAGCCTCCAACTCCACTCCCCCTCGATGAAAAATCAATTTGATCGATTTGATTCTTATTTTCGCCACTACAATTAGCGATATCTCGCGTACTAATTATCCGATTTCGCTTAACTTTAAATGAGCGTGTGTTTCGTTGTACTCTTCATTTTATATATCAACTTTTTTGTGGAGGCAAAGCCGCCGAGATATGCAGTAAAAACGATTTTCCCATGTTTTAATTGATCGTTCCCCCTCCCCCCCCATTGAACCAGTCTGCACAAACCATGCCAAAATGGGGGGTGACACGACTTGATCGATTGGGCAAATATTTTTTTTTTGAATTTGAGATCTGTTTTCGAAATCCAGATTCACTCCACATTACGGTACAAAGAAGGGTTACTTTATGAGAGATATTCATACCGCACATTTAGGGATCTGAAGATATAGTTGATGTATTATAAACTCCATTTTCTGTACAGGAATAAAATACCTATTGTATCTTAAAACGATTACTCTAATTCTGTATAACCAGGACCCTTAGAATCCACCTCTAAATTTTAAAAGTAAAAAGTAGCACGCTAGTTATATCTCCACAATAATTATAAAAATGCACACACATCCAGCCGTTACTGCAATAATGCACTGTTTCCCGAATGTTAAAATAATCCACCTAATGTTGGTTGTTTGGGTAGTACGGTAAAACATGTCTTACAATAATTATGGTTCATAGACGTGGTTAGCTGCTCTGCAACATCCCGCAAGTTTGAGTTATTATTCTTATCTGTTCTAAAACACGTTTTACGTTTACCTTTCATACCACATATTCCCAAAGAAAAGTCCATTTTGAGGTTTTTCCAACTCTTATAATTTCTAAGTGCAAAAGAACCCATATTATTTCGTACTCTTTTAAACGATGGCAGGGGTGTAATTTATGGGTTGTAATAAAAAATAGATAATATTTTATACATATAATTTTTTTGCGACAAACTATATTATGGGTTCCCTTTCTGCTAAATGTGCAGGGTTTGAATATTAACATCTACTTAATACCCTTGGTATATAAATCACTATTATTTAGGTATATTACGGTGTTATAATAGGTACATAGCGATAGTATTAATCTAATCCTACGGCTATTAGGAAAGCATATAATTTTAATGTTACAACAAAACGCAAATGTTATGGAGCAAAATGCACATAAATGTTTGTACTAGCATTAAACGTGGGATAGCTGGTAGTGTTTACAGCGAACAAACTATCGATGTTAGTCTATTACGTGTAGTCTCATAAAATTTTCAGTTTTAGTTAGTTTTTATGACATTTATGCCCAGTTTCATAAAAAAAACAGGAACATGTTGTTATCTCAATTTTATCAAATTTTACTTAAACTACACTGCAACGTAAAGTTAAAGGATATTAATTTTTGCTTTCTGATCTAAAGTAGTACCCTTACTAGACAAATTTCTTGGGAAATCAATGAAATTCAGGGTCTAGACGGGTAGTCTACGGATAAACGGATAGATATGTGTTCATAATTTTAGAGGGTTTCACCGTTTGGTAATTGATGAATGCGTGTTTAAATATAAGAGAAGATAAGAACTAACACAATTTCCTGTATAGCAAATGAATTTCATTTAGGATATTAATTAAAAAATAGTATAAGATAGAGATATTCACAAGTATTTACACTCAAAATTTGCAAAAACCTCGACCGACTATTGTTTGAGAAATAACTTGTAGGAGATTGAAAACAAAAGCGTAAAGCGACCTCCTCACCAGAAACCTCTCCACAACACCAACAAAAAGCCAAGAAAAACCCAAGAAGCGGGCACCTCAAAAGAAATCGCCAGGCGACAAACAGTACCAACTAAATATTCTATGCGAACAGCTCAAAAATGAAATTAAAGCATCAAGAATGAAAATTTTTAAAATTTCCTTAGGGTGTTATCGATTGACGAAAGCACCGATTGTTCCCTCTGGAAGCAACTAAATTCTTGACCTTCCCATTCGAACAGATGATGGCAACTGGCTCGACGAGATGAAGAAAATGCAGATATATTTTCTGATCACTTGACAAATACATTTCAGCCATATGAGCCTACTGGCATAGAAGAGATACCACAAATTACTAACAAAGGTGGCACGATAATTAAGACAATAACACCAGCTGAGATCACAAACACTATTAGAAACAACCTCAATACAAAGAAAGCTCCAGGTTATGATCTATTAACTGCACAAATACCCGCAAAGGTATCATGAAACTGACGCATCTCTTCAATGCAGCAGTACGACTCCGATGCGTGCCTATACAGTGGAAGATTGCTGAAGTAATAATGATTCCCAAACCTGACAAACCTCCTGAAAATAGAACATCATACCGACCAGTTTCCTTATTACCAATTATATCTTAGCTCAGAAAAGTTCCTTATGCAGAAACTCAGTCATTAAGGAAAAGCAGCTTATTCTGTCCCACCAATTTGGATTCCGTAATAAGCATTCAACCATGGATCAAGGGCATCAAATCGCCGATGTAATTGACAGAGCACTAGAAGAGACGATATTCCTAGATGTGGCCCAAGCATTCGGCCGAGTGTGTCATCGAGACCTGGAATACAAGCTAGAACAATATTTTCCACAACAAATGAGCCAAATTCTTCGTTCATACATCACTGACCGTCACTTCGAAGTCAAATATGGAGATGAATATTCTGCCTTCAAGATGATTTGTGCTGAAGTACCTCAGGGCAGTATCCCGCAAAGAGGCAGAGTAGTTACGGCAACATTCGCCAACGACACTGCTACCAAGACATACATACGCTACTGACCAAGATATACAGTCAGCCACAAACAAACTTCAAACAGCTGTCAACAATGTCAACAATTGGACCAAGAAATGGCGTATCAAACTATAACAAACGTGAGCAATTAATCTTCAAATTCAGCCAAATGTATTGGCTCCTCGGACGTCATTCTGAGTTGTCAATACACAACAAACTGCTTCTCTACAAGCAAGTTCTGCAGCCCATATTATGACATCCAACTCTGGGGATACAAAAAGAAAAAATGTATCTAATATAAATAAAATAAATCTGTTGGAATGTCAATACTGCAAACATATTAAACGAAGATTCAGTACCATAGATAATAAAATTTTAATTACAAATTAAATGAATTTTTTTTTAATAAGCCGTGGAAAATGATCAAATAGGTTCACAAACAAATGTGGTAGTTAAAATAACAACAGATCTTGAGCTGTGCTCACTTCAGTATTCTTTTCCAGAAAATATATAAACATCTAAAAATCAATACTGAACATAAACCTATTTTTTTTAGAGGAAAGACACTTCTTGACGCTTTTTACTCCTACCTTGGAGAAGAAAGCCATTTTAATGCCATACATAATCCAAAGCAGTCAAACTCCTGTGGGATAGGAGGATTTCAACAGATTTATTAAAATTAGCTGTACAATTCATTGTCCGCCTACCAACTTTTCTCATAAATTATTCATTATTATCAGAGGTACATTTCCAGATACTTCTAGCATTGTTTTAAAAAATCGTGACATTCTATAAAAAAGGCAATAAATTTTCAATGTGTGATTCATTACATACATATCCCCGTTTAGTGCTATTTTTCATGTGAAAAAAATGCTTTTAACAAAATCAATGTTTGCATTGACAAATAAAATTATTAACATGGATTTTATAAGGGGATTTTATTACGCAGAAACAGAGGTGAAAAGTGTTTCATTACAGCCCAATGTTAAATTAAATGACATATAAGCGATAAAGGAATGGCCTTCGAAACTCTGCCATCCATATTTTACATATTTTAACAGAGCCATATGTATATATATATATATATATATATATATATATATATATATATATATATATATATATATATATATATATATATATATATATATATATATATATATATATATATATATATATATATATATATAACAGAGGTGAAAAGTGTTTCATTACAGCCCAATGTTAAATTAAATGACATATAAGCGATAAAGGAATGGCCTTCGAAACTCTGCCATCCATATTTTATATATTTTTCTGGAGTAATATTTATTTTCGGCTGGAGATCGAATGGTATATCAAATTCTGATATTAATAATTATAATACAGGCAAGGTTTATGTCAGCTGAACAAAGTTTAAATTAACTTTTAAATTGAATTTATGATTATTTGAGGTTCCGCCGTGAAGTATTATTGATTGAAGACGTATTCTAAATATAAAAACAAATAATATATTCTGCCTATAAATGAAAATAAATAAGAAGTATTACTGCAAGAGCAAGTTTTAACAGTATGATAATTTGAACAGGACGAATGTTTGATCTAAGAAAAAAATATGACGTCAAGGAAGATTATCATAATAGCAGTTATACTATTTCGCCATTACTTATTATAAACATTAGAATGGTTGTGCCCGTATGGCACTATTAGCAGAGAAACCAGTATATTCATTAGGTAGCAAAATCAATGGTGGTGATTTTTCAGTGCATATAATAATTAGTTTTGTTTCATAGTTTCATAGTATGTCACATAGTTTATTGTTAAATAAATTAGAAGGGTTTGGTATAAGAGGAATCGTATTAGACCTTTTCTGAGAATATTTGCTATGAAAAAACGAATATATTCCACGAAATTATTGTTTGTTGGAAGTATTTGATGTTCGTTTACTTATTTACGTTTATATATATATATATATATATATATATATATATATATATATATATATATATATATATATATATATATATATATATATATATATATATATATATATATATAATATTGCGACATACACATACAAAAGGCCATCACTAATACAATGGATCTGAAGAATAAACAGAAGCATTTGCTTAAAGTAAAAAGTCCAAGCAAAAGCAAATGCTGCGAAGTAGAAGGTAGTAGCAAATTTTCTTCGTGTGAAATTAATAATGTTTTGCTTTTGTTCTATAACAAAATCCTTCACGCTCCGCAGCAAGTGCTATTATCTAATTATTCATATTGTCAATTATATTTTCATCCATTTCAAGATTGCCTTCAAAATTTACTTGCTTCAAATCAAAATCGGGATCTACTAAGAATTTAGCTGCATTATGTAGACAAATACAACACACTATTATTTCGAGGACTAAGTCTTAGACTAACTTTGTACGATAATATTCGAAATCGTTGTTTTAATTGCCTAAAACTACATTCAATATGTTCTTTCTTTAATAAATTATTGTATCGAATTTCTTGTGATTAGGATTTTTGTACGTAGTCATTAACCCATTTAGCCCTACTGTCCTTTTAAAATGACTATACAACTCTATGAAGTACCTATAATTATTCAAATACAGGTGCCACCTATATGTCAAACTTCAAAGTACTGGTAATAAGTGTCCAGTGCGTGTTTGTTGTGACTTTTGATTTCTTGTTTGTAATTTACGTTTTTTTTGCTGCTTCGTTTATCCGAAAACTACAATGAGCGAGAAAATGTGTTATTGTAGTTTTTATTCAGAGTTGTGACTGTATTATCTCTTATTTGGTTAGAATAGAAATCCATAAATGCCTTAATTGACAAAACCTCAGAGTTTCATCCAAACTGATGAAAATACTATAGTAATAGAAATTATATCCTTTTAAAAGGGCGGTAGGTTTAAACATTACTTTTAATTTTTTTTGATTTTTAAAATTTTACTGGAACAATTAGAAAATTTGCTGGTATTCCATATCAATCTTCAATCAGCAAAATATATACTGCTGGAAAGGATTGCGAAACTGATGAGGATTCAGGCGAGGAAAGCTTCGTACCTAGTTCAAAACAATTTGGCTGGAGTGCAACTCAGAACCAAAATAGAACCTTGTAGAGGAGTCACTAGGATAGTAACGATTATAAACCTCTATAAGGATTTGTGGAACAAAGATTAAAGGTTCTGAAATTTTTCGAACATAAAAAGAGTGATGGAAATTTTTTACAACTTTGGTCTGATGTTATAGGAAACTTTTTTTAATGCAGTATAGCTAAAGTAAACCACAGCGTAGATGAGTCAATGATTCCTTATTGTGAACGCCATAGTGGTAAACAATTTATTAGAAGAAATCCAATCCGATGGGGCTACAAATTCAGGATTAGTACTTTGCGAGAAGATATAAACTTGTCGCACTTGTCTATTTGGACCTCCCAAAGTTCTCGTTGACTCTGCATGAGAAGTGCAAACATATGGGACATGGGACATCTGTAGTTATTCAATTGCAGATGACTTTGATACTTTGACAATTTTTTTTGCGATACTTTGACAATTTTTTCACTTCACTTTCTTCAAAGAAAGAACCATGGTAAATATAAAATCTACTGTTACTAAGACAAAATTGTTTGCTGTATTCCCCTTTATCTAAAGCAGCTATACTAAAGAAACACGAACGAGGCGCTTTTGAGTACGTTTTTGTTAATAATGAGATTGTTGTAACTACGTGCAATGACAATAATAGTGCTCAGCCTCAAATAATGCTCTGCAAGTTTTTCCGACGAATAAAGTGAACAGGTTTTTTCAATCAAAAAATAACCATATCTACATAAATATGGGGGAATTGATAATGGCGATTACAATATAAGTGAATATAGAGAGCAATAAAGAGGGAAATGTGGTACTTTCTGAAGGTCTATAGCTACTAAGCTACCTCATATAAGGGTTACAAAAGAAGCCATAGATGAGTCAATGATTCCTTATTGTGAACGCCATAGTGGTAAACAATTTATTAGAAGAAATCCAATCCGATGGGGCTACAAATTCAGGATTAGTACTTTGCGAGAAGATATAAACTTGTCGCACTTGTCTATTTGGACCTCCCAAAGTTCTCGTTGACTCTGCATGAGAAGTGCAAACATATGGGACATGGGACATCTGTAGTTATTCAATTGCAGATGACTTTGATACTTTGACAATTTTTTTTGCGATACTTTGACAATTTTTTCACTTCACTTTCTTCAAAGAAAGAACCATGGTAAATATAAAATCTACTGTTACTAAGACAAAATTGTTTGCTGTATTCCCCTTTATCTAAAGCAGCTATACTAAAGAAACACGAACGAGGCGCTTTTGAGTACGTTTTTGTTAATAATGAGATTGTTGTAACCACGTGCAATGACAATAATAGTGCTCAGCCTCAAATAATGCTCTGCAAGTTTTTCCGACGAATAAAGTGAACAGGTTTTTTCAATCAAAAAATAACCATATCTACATAAATATGGGGGAATTGATAATGGCGATTACAATATAAGTGAATATAGAGAGCAATAAAGAGGGAAATGTGGTACTTTCTGAAGGTCTATAGCTACTAAGCTACCTCATATAAGGGTTACAAAAAGAAGCCATCTGTCTTTTAAAAATATTATTGCATTTTCTTACCAGAACAGATTGGACCTTGTAGCTATATACCATGTGCGAGCCCCTGCACATCTACACTTGTAAATCTATCCAATGCATCTTCATGGTAATCTTAAAGTTCCTAAAGCTTTAAAAATATCTTTTCAGAAATTTATTAGTACTACTATTATTAATGCTTCCTACTTTGCAGTACTTTATTTTTTTCAACAAAAGTGTAGTATATTTTACTGTATTGTATACCGACACTTAATATACCAAAAAATATAGAACTGTACGTTAAGCAGTAGCTTCCATATCTCAGAGATTTTGAAAGGTATATCTATAAAATTAAAATTGAGAAAATTTAATGAAAATATGAGATGCTAACAAGATGAGATTGAATATGAGTTAATAAATGAATAACAGAGGCAATTGATTACTGATTAGCTTGGTTACATGATGACATTTCGAGAAAATCTCTGCTCATGTTTTGCAGATGCAGATGTTTTTTTTCATTGTCTAGACAACAAGCGCTATTTTGATGAATTTCTGTTAGCCTTTATCGATAATTATGTTTAAGGATTATTCGATTCGGAATGACACCTAGAAACATTTTGAAAAATTTTAAGTGTTTCACAAAAAAGTACTAAAGTTTTAGTAAAAAACAATTTAGTAAAAAAAAGCGGGTGGAGTTCGTTTTTGCAAACATCTCAAAAACTATGGCAGATATCGGAAATCGAAAAAAAGTTCCTTAAAGAGCACGTACAATTTAAAACTTGAGAAAACAAGTTAATTAACAAAAGCATATCTAATAAAAACAATTACAGGAAAAATTTTTGTCCAAAGGTTTATCGTTTATTTAAGTATTCAAAAGGTATGTGAATTTTTTTTTCTTAATTTTCATTTTTAATGGGTTTAAATCATCTTTATTGTTCAAGTGTCCGAATGAAAGTCACATCTGTTTTTAGCCCTATTTTCACCTCTAAATTAAAATCATAAATATTGATGGTAGAGTTCCGGGAGGTAGGACTTTTTTTATGATCTTTCCTGCTCTTTAAAGATCTATATTTCGATTTCCGATATCTGCAATAGTTTTTGAAATATCTGCAAAAAACGAAACTCTCCCCATTTTTTAAATAAATTGTTTATAACTTTTGTAATTTTTACCGACTTTAAACTTAGATGTCATTCCGAATCTAGCCCTAAATCATAATTTTCGGTAAAGGCTAAGAGAAATTCATCAAAATGACTTTTTGACTAGACTATTATAGCATCCCTGTTAATAGCAGAATTGCCATTAACATAAACATAATATACTTGCCGGCATCCCCAGTGATACCAACGAATAGCGACTTAAATTAGGGCGACTTCAAGACTGGAAGATAACACAAGGAAGGGTATCGCGCCTCAGGTGACTCCGGAGAGCTTTTAGGGAGATCACCCTCATCACATCACGGAGATGAAGAGTTGCCGTGAAGGTAGAGAGATTACTTCTGATTGAACTTTTCTGATTATACCGGGTTATTCAAAATTATATAGTCCATTGCAACTCACTCAGGAGGAACATATGCAAGGGCTGTACTCAATTTAGTCAATTTAGAAGTTTAGTAATTGGTTTACGAAACTGCTTAAAAAACGTAGATCATTATTATACTCTATAAGTCGAGGGGTAACTATATTTCATTAAATTTGATCGGGAAAAACTGAAATCGTCAATTTTGGTCGAAAGACAACAGTTAAGTGTATCAAGGCCGTAAAGTTGATCTTTCCCATCATTATGGAAAAACTACTTCATGCTGAAATCTATAGTTATGGTAAAAAATAAAATTGTCATTCGCAAGTCTCCAAAGCTGACTGATTTTTCATGAGACCGTGAAGTAAAAGCGGCCAAAAGTATGAATTTTGCAATTTATTGTCCGAATACGCTCAAAATTAGTGTCTGGAGAATTTTCGGGTATCAGACCGCCATTTTTTTGCCAAAATACATATTAAAAAGATGGAGGACCTATGCGGATGGCTGACATTTTACCTTATATGGTTCTATTTGACGTAAAATTGCGATCTCAGGAATTTTGGGGTCGCAAATCACGATTTTTTTTATCATAATAAATATTCACGACGGCGCCGGTGCTAGTGGCTCCAAGGTGGCTCTCGAATTTTGTCGGTCATGGTCCGACACGACTCAAAATATATATGTCGGGGTTTTTGTGGTAGCGAATCAGGATTTTTCTCCAAAGCAAATATTCAACATGACAGCTCCAAAATGACTAATGAATTTTGTGGTTTAACGTTCGGTTCAACTCAAAATCGGTATCGAGGTTTTAGTGGTAGCAGATAACGGATTATTTTGTCAAAATAAATATTCAAGATTGCGCCTTCAAGATGACAGCGTTCGTTTTTGTCACTTATGGCCCCATTCGACTGATACTCGATATAGTTGTTTTCAGTGTCGTAGATCATCAATTTCTTTGCCACATGAAATATTCCAGGTATCGCATGGCGGCTCTAAGATTATTGAAAATTTTGCCATTTACTGTCCAATTAGACTTAAAGTATATAAAATACTTAAAATATATAAAATGGCCGCTACATAGAATGTTTCACATTTTATACTGGTTGGCTAGTTATTATAGTCCAGTCAATAAAAGAGGCGTAGAGGAAGTAAGCAGGGAATCCCTCAGAAACTTATTCAAGGTGCTTAGGGAGTGAACGTACTAAAAGTCCTGACGTCTAGGAGGTGAGTCGAAGGGGGGGGGGGGCACCAAGAGGGTCCACTTTTGGATTCTTCGCCTATATGTCGAAAACGGTGCGTCGGGGTTGCGTTATAGGGAAACATTTTCTTATATCAAATGAAAGCTCTTGAACCTTCTCTACAACTTTCGTTCTTTTTCGATTTGGCAACCGGTTTCAAGCCACACGCACTGTAAAAGTGAACATTTTTGAAAATAAGATTTGTACTTCACATTTTTCATCAAACATTGCTTCATATCGTATAACCTTTTTACATGAGAAATAAAATCCCTTGTATATAATATGTATATACAGGGTGTTAATCGCATGGTGACACAAACGTGGAGGACATAGAAGTCTGTTACTTACTCAGCCCCAATAAATCGATTTTTGGCTTATGATTTTTCAACTCTTTAAGAAACTGGGAGGCCGTAATTTTTCTTCTAGTAATTATTCGCACCAAATATCAATTTTAGGAGAACACGTTGACAGTCAAGACAAGAAAAAAATGATATACAGGCGGTTAAGGGACTAATTTCGGTATATACTCTAAAAATAAAAAAATATATTCTCCAACACCATAAATCCGAAAACTAATTATTGGGACTAAGTATGTAGCAGACGGTCCCACTTTTTTCATACATACCTATATACATACGTATTGCCACACTTGAAAGCGAGTTATTAAACACAGTAGACGAAAATCATGTTACTTGAAAAATGGGAAATTATATTTTAAAGATCATAAAGTCAGATATGATAAGGTAGATACTATTATTAGATTTCAATAATTCTCATTGTTCTGACTCTCAATAACTTCTCAATGTTAAACTCTCAACTGTTTCTGGATTCACGTTTTCATCTCCTTTGGCCGTGAGAGTATTAGCAAGGTCTTCGTCAATGGCATCCTCATCTTCAGTGGTGGGTGGTTATTGCTGGAGGGGCTCTGTGTCGTCTTCGTCGTAGTCATAAATAGGCATGCCATTGGGGCAATTTCGTTGGTAGTGGAGGCATGCCGCAGAACAGTTCTGCATTTCTTTCCGGCATCCACATTTGCCACTACCACAATCCTTGGTGGTGCGGCAAAATATCGTTTTCAGTAGGACCCCCGGTGCTGGTGGATTTCATTGTAATTGGCACTAGGACGTCTCCTAGTTGTTTCTACACCCAGTCTTGAGGGGGCAGCTCATTCCCAAGCCACTGCTGCACATTGTGGTATGTGCGCCGGAAATGCTGTTTAGCTGTGCTCTCAGTTGGCTGAAGGGAACTGATGTCAGGCTTAATACTTGCGACTGACCTCATGAGCGACTGGAAGAGGTACTGGTTGACGGAGGTCTGTCTTGCTGGTGACCACTTGAGGATACCACTTGAGGACGCACATCTTCCCAGCCTCTTCAACCTCGCCGTGAGTAAAGGAAGGGTGGTAAAAGATCACTGCCGCTTCCTTGATGATAACTGAGACTGGAAGTAACGTGATGACGTGATGTTTTAGCCAACATATTTTTTTTATATTAAAAACCTACCTACCTAGGAATCTTCGAAATATATTGATTTACTGAGTAAATGGATTATTTTTAGGACTTTCTTGAAAAGATTTATTTTTCACATACGACAACAAATATTTTTAAAATATCTTATAACATAAATTTAATGTACCTAAATATTTAGATCGAAAAACAATGTTCGAAAAATAGTATGAGCTATATGGGAAGGTATGTTTGATGGAAAATGAAAGTTAAAAATCTAATTTTCGAAAATTTTTACTTTTAGAAAATTTTTACGTTTCGGGTGTGGCTCGAAAATGGTTGCCAATTAGAAGAAGTATATCGAACAAAGGTTGTAGAGAATTTTAAATTCTTTCATTTCGTATAAGAAAATTTGTCTCTACGATGAACCGTTTTCGACTATAAGCGAAAAACTCAAAAATGGAAAGACGTCAGGACTTTTAGTATGTTCCTCACTAAGCACAACAAAGTTTATGAAGGAAGGAATCGCTTAGGTCGCTGTTCACGCACTCTACACCCCCTTTTGGACCATTCTATGACTGAACTATTATTACATATGAATTTTGCATATGATTTATGAGGAAAATTACCAGGGAATTTCTAATTAATTATTTAATTAAAATTCCTGCTCAATAAATAATTAAATAAATAATTATATAGGCACATGTTTAAGAATAAGTAAATGGAAACATAAAATTGCGATAAAAACATATCGATGATTTATTGTGAGAGATTCTACTTTACATTGCAACCAGTATACAAACACTGCTATTAGTTATTCCTGATGAAATCGCATAAAAGTACATCACGCTCCGAGGCTCATTACAGAGTTACAAGGAAGAAAATTCTCTGAGGACAGACATCCATCACATGATTAAATAAAATGTTTTCAGCAATAAAATGTCTAAAACACATAAAAAGTAGCGTTTATGCCCTGAAGCGTTAATAACCTAAAAACCCAATATCACGGCTTAATAATCTTTAAGATTCATGCTGCGTATAGCGCTTTCCTCAGGGATGCCTGCCGACGTTTCCAACACCACATTCACAAATTTCGTAAACTGTCACATTCGAAATGCATTACGAAAAAGGCAAATGTCGAGGCAAACAAAAAGAGGAAAATATTACTCGGGGGACTGAATAAAATTTGAGGACGATGTTCTATTGCATAAAAAGGAACAGCGGGAGCATTTTCCAACTTACATACAAACTAAAAAAAATAGTGGAAAAAAAATATAGAAATTTTACAGAAATTAAGTTGAAAATAACTACGCAACGAATAAAGTGAATCTGATGAAGTTGTGAATGGTTCCATTAAGTTGGAAAATATAATCGTTGATGAGGGCTCTCACGGGCGTAATCTAATACACGATGGTCTCTCGGGTATTACCGCTTTGAAATGTTATATTTGTCACTATTATATTATTATTATTATTAATTTCAGTTAAATAATTTATTTTTAAACGTATAGGCCAATAAATAGATAGCCTGAGAGGGGTCCAGCTTACATTAATTAGGGTAAAAGATATTTTTAAGGATTATTTTGTATAGTAAGAGTAGCATAAAACTGAGTTTGCGACCTTGAAAGCCCTGGGGAGAAGTTTTGTTAAGCGAAAAACCTCGAAATTTTGGCATTTTTTTCAGTTATTCTTTTCGAAATGAAAGTAGACAAAATTACCTACAAAACGCACTGTTGAAACTTAATTTTATCCACTTCCATTTTTTGATTTAAAATATTAATTTTTTCACCTTATTTTGACTCAATATCGAAAAAGCACCCTAATTTTCCATAGAAAATTCTCGCGTCAAGATATCTGCTTTTTTAAAAAAGTCGGTGGGCTTTTTGTTCGTTGAAATCTCTTTGATGGTGTAAAAAAAATATACATTACCATGATAAATGTTCTCAGAAAATGCAAAGAAACGAAAAAAAGTCGAATCCGAATTTTTTTTAATTATGTACAATTTTGAGCTATTTATTAAAATTTACACTTTAATTACTCGAAAAACTTAAGATTCCGTGTTACATTGATCAACAAAAAATTACAAATCCATAAAACATAAAGATTGCAAAAAACATGCGAAAAATAGTTGTTCTAAATATTGAAGACTGCTGCCATTTTTTTCAGTAAAAAACTGGACTTATTAAATTCTAATTACATTTATTTCACATAAAATCTCATAATATATAGCCGTCCTCCTAACCCAACCGTCATCCTAACCCATTCCTTCAGGATTTGAAGTTTTAACGAAATATTATAAAAAATCTTAAAATGCAGGATTTTGCTCATATTGATATTTATATGAACGTTTATGGTGCACATTACATATTTTATTTTTATGATGATGACTAAGATTATCTCCTCGGTTTATTGACAATACATCTTAAACTAAATTTTTCCGCAATAAAAAAAATACACGAAGACGTTGAACTTCACCAAAAATAGATCTAACTCAGACCCATATCATAGACCATACCACAATAAAACTTTATCTCACCTTAATGATGGGACATGTTTATTGATGTTTTGTCATATGGTGCTTCTGTTTGAACCCGCGTTAGGTGCCATGTCAGCGGGTGGGATACGTTGGTTGACGTGTGTGATTCTTTCATGTCATTTTTATTCATCTCTTTCATGTCTTTGGTTGCAAAGGACTCCTTGTCCTTTGATGATCCCTGGATGATCTTCTAGGTCCTAGGACTGTTCTAGGAGTAGCCTGGTGCCGAGTTCTTCTTATCAGGTCGATAGTCAAGGTCCGTGTTCGTTTCGACTTTACTTTATAATTATTCTCCAAAAATAACAATAATTGTACAATAAATTGATTGTATTCTCATAAATTGATTGGCCCAAAAAATTGTTTGTATTTTAAGTAGTAATTGTAGTAGAATAACGTAATTATGTTTTACTTTTTAGCGCATTTCTTTAGCAAAGATCGGTTTTGTGAAGTCGGTTTTGTTTTTTGTTAAACATATTTTATGTTAAGACCTGTAAATGGAAAAACAAATGAATGAATTTACATTTTTCTTGCGCAAGTAAATACTATTCAATGGGACCTTTACTTTGAAGTATAACAAGGGGGTGGTTCCATCTGAAATTTTAAAGTAGGGGTGTGGGGCGCCTAGGGGGCGACCTTTTGACTCAAGCATAATTACATTCTCCCTACCTAACTTGTAACACTTGTAGTTTTCTAGATAATCGCATTGAAACTTTCCAAATTGACACCCTGTATTAGTAATATCATGTACTAATTTTATTGTCTAACACAGTTCTGTTTTACGAAGATGCTACTTTGCTTAAGATTCTTTCGGATAGCTTGAGATTCTTGCGGGTATTATAATCCTGCCTACGTTGAAGGTTCCAATCGATACTTGGTTTAAGAGCGGAGATAGCCTCTGTTCAATTCCTCGTGTAGTAGGTCGAGATTGAACTAAATTCGTCTAGTAGTCACTACATTGCGAATGAATATTGCTAATGAGCATTTTTGCATAAGAGCAATCTATATGGATGTCTTCTCCATTTAAACATTAGGGGCTCACTTTGTACTTAACCTCACCGATTCCATTGGTAGGTATTGAAAATATTTTAATAAATTTTTACAATGATAATCACAAAATTACGAAAGCAACAATTAGACATATATATTACTGCTCTAATGAAATAATTAATTTCGTTTGACACTATAATATCTATAATTTTTCGCCCAAGAACAATCGAAAAGCTCTGCCATCTATATTAGGCCTTATTATATCTTGCATTAGATAAGAACAATATTAGATATCTAGCAAAAAATGTTCTCCTTTTAATACATAGGGAATTTTAATATCGGAAAAGTTTTGTCTACTTTGCCTCAATTAATCGGAAAAGTTTTGTCTACTTTGCCTCAATTAATCGGAAAAAGAAATTTCCGAGGCTGCGAGCTAGCAAAAGATCAATAAAATTAAATTCATTCTCTTCGTTAAAAATACGTTATTCATGTTGCTTTCCATATCAAGCTGCATCAATCAGTTTATGCAAATATAAATATAAAGTATTCATTATAAGAGATATATAAAGTGCAAATAATAAGAAGTTCTAGACCCAATAAGGACGTCAATATTTGTTTGAGCATGTTGCTAAGAAACTATCAAATTGTAAGTTTACTGTAGTTCCCAAAATAGTTTCCTGATAACTTCGAGCGTCGAAGGTTACTTAAAAAGTCAAATCAAGAATTCAGCAAGAGTAAAATAATTATGTTTCTATTTCACTAATATAATTTACTTAAAAAAGCGCGAAAAAGTTGTTTGCATAACATATTATGTTACATTAAGTATATATTAACATTATATTAACATTATATTAACATTATATTAACATTATATTAACATTATATTAACATTATATTAACATTATATTAACATTATATTAACATTATATTAACATTATATTAAGAAGTAGAGTACCGTAGTGGGTCAACCATACCTACGTGTTAGACATCGTTGACCCACGACGGCTATTAAAAAAAATGCTCTGGCACCACGCCCCGAGAAAATAGAGCGAACTTAAGAGAGCATCTTTTTTCGAAAAATCGATATATCGATAAATAATCAATATTTTAAAATTTTTCAAAAGAGTTTTTCTTAGCTTGTCATGAGCTATATATATATATATATATATATATATATATATATATATATATATATATATATATATATATATATATATATATATATATATATATATATATATATATATATATATATATATATATATATATATATATATATATATATATATATATATATATATATATATATATATATATATATATATATATATATATATATATATATATATATATATATATATATATATATATATATATATATATATATATATATATATATATAATATATATATATATATATATATATATATATATATATATATATATATATATATATATATATATATATATATATATATATATATATATATATATATATATATATATATATATATATATATATATATATATATATATATATATATATATATATATATATATATATATATATATATATATATATATATATATATATATATATATATATATATATATATATATATATATATATATATATATATATATATATATATATATATATATATATATATATATATATATATATATATATATATATATATATATATATATATATATATATATATATATATATATATATATATATATATATATATATATATATATATATATATATATATATATATATATATATATATATATATATATATATATATATATATATATATATATATATATATATATATATATATATATATATATATATATATATATATATATATATATATATATATATATATATATATATATATATATATATATATATATATATATATATATATATATATATATATATATATATATATATATATATATATATATATATATATATATATATATATATATATAATATATATATATATATATATATATATATATATATATATATATATATATATATATATATATATATATATATATATATATATATATATATATATATATATATATATATATATATATATATATATATATATATATATATATATATATATATATATATATATATATATATGTATATATATATATATATATATATATATATATATATATATATATATATATATATATATATATATATATGTATATATATATATATATATATGTATATATATATATGTATATATATATATATATATATATATATATATATATATATATATATATATATATATATATATATATATATATATATATATATATATATATATATATATATATATATATATATATATATATATATATATATATATATATATATATATATATATATATATATATATATATATATATATATATATATATATATATATATATATATATACCCAAAGTAACAAGTATAGGAACGTTATACTTAATGAGTTCTACAGAACCCAATTTTTAGCGGTATTTACGATATAACTCTAATAGCACGAAAAATATCGAAAATTATTTTAGAAGTATTTTGATCGATTTTTTAATATCTACTACAACTTTCTCATTTGACTTTTCTCGATAAGAGCCATAGTTTTTTAGTTATTTACAAAAACCGTTTGTTCAACTTTGCGATTTTTTTAGGTTAAGTTTGCCATTAAGGCGCGAGTTGAAAGAAATATAAACTCATATTTATTTTTTTTCCTATACGACCATAATTTTTTTATCTAGGTAAGAATTTTACCTGACGTTATACTAAAAAGCAAATACCAACTAACATATGTAAAATATATAAAATATATAGCTATTTAAATATTACAAATTACAAAATAAAATTACAATCGATATCCGATGCGTAAAAAAAGAGCAGAGATTAACCTATCAGCAGTGCGAAATGCTTTTATAATAGGCAGTTAAGAAAAAAATACATAATCTTGAGTTTTTTTTTTAAATTTACTAAGCTGTAGCCTAACGTGATACGGCAGACTGTTCATATGGCTTGCCGGAGTTGTATGAAAAGCTACGTTTAAAGATGCAGAAGAATATTTGGGTATTTGCAGAAATTCTTGCTTTCAGACTTTCAGAACATTGCATTGATATATATATATATATATATATATATATATATATATATATATATATATATATATATATATATATATATATATATATATATATATATATATATATATATATATATATATATATATATATATATATATATATATATATATATATATATATATATATATATGTTAGATATCACTGATTTGACATTTAAACTTTTTAGAACCAATTTATTTAATTTTGGGGATAGCTCGAGCTATCTTTATAAAAATACAAATTGAGTTGCGTGTAAGCTTTACTTCATAGCTATAGGACTGAGTAAAAACTAGGTGACAACTAGTTCACAACTGATTTGGAAAGGGTGGAAATGTATCACTGTATCACTTCCTCTTTAAATGATTAAGAATTCTATTACATATGTAATTTAATATTTTCTGTTATATAGCTAGGAAAAGTAGTTGTTTTAATATATTCTAAAGGATTTTACGCATTTAAGTTCGTCATCGTCTAGATAAACATCGTCTAGATAAATGTATGCCCAATGATTTTATATATCAATATGTTCAGAGAGAACAATTATAAATAGTAGACTAGGTAGTCGTTTTCTATGAATGCGAGTTCTCTGTCAAAACTAATGTTCTGTCTATGTGTTGTCATTAAACTCCACGTAAATGGCTGGACTGATTTTTATGTTGATTAAGTTGATTCGAGAATGGTTTTCAGCTTCACAATTGGATCAGATATAAAATATGTTTTCAGTTTTTTTAAAAAAAGTATATAACTTCATAAAAATTAGAGGACCAATTCACAAACAATCGAATCGCAACAAAAATCGGTTTCGTCACTTTTCTGGAAACTGATTAGACCACCGCCTACTTTCCCACCTCCACCATCACTACCTACTTTCTCAACGACACCCTGTAAATAACGAAATAGATAATGTTGCATCTAAAAATTGTAAGCGTAAGTAATTGTAGTGAGGTTTTAATGTTTTATAGCGAATCTGATCAGTATTTTGTAGTACTATGGTATCGGAAGTAAACATTACTTAAATCTTGTTGTGCAGAAACACTCCATCAAAGATTATCCGTGGTTTGGAAAGCACAGCGCAGCGGGTAGTCATTAAACAACCCTGCAGATCTATCGACTCCGCTAGCTGGTAAACAACTAATTGTCAGTTAAGAAGGGTAATCCCGCTAGAGTATTCGCATACACACGCACGCAATCTTTCAGTGGAGCTCGAAATTGCCGAACATCGTCATTGCCGGCATTCTGCGTTGAATAAACATCAATTTTATTAATGGCGAAAGCTATTAGGCATTTGTCTGGATGCTAAAAACCTAGTGAAGAATTTATGACAACTGTATCGATCTGTGTCTTATTGCGTCTCTGCAGGATGACGAAAATAACAATGACAGATTGTGTATTATTGTTTACTTTTCAGAAATAATCTGGCTAATATACCGATACTTTTACGCTAGACACCTAAATATAATTAACAACATTCTTTGATATATTTAGGGGTGGGAACATGGGAATGCTAATTCTTATGCTATACTTAACATTTCTGCCAATTTTCAAAACTTTCTGAATTTTGTCCGATATGTTAAAATTTTAACTGTTATTTTACTGAACAATATTTTAATGAAGAGGCAAATAAAATAAAATAGTCCGTCTAGATTTTTTTTAAAAGTTACCACCATAGTATATTTTTTATAACCTTGCATTAATAGTTAATGTGGTAATTAACTAGTAATTAACTAGGAGTATTTAACTTCATTTCTCTATTAGTTCAGTAAAATAAGAGTTAAAATTTTTATATATCGGAAAAAATTCAGAAATATTTGAAAATTGTTAGAAATGTTAAGTAATGCATAAGAATTACTGAACCGAGAAGTTACCACCCCTAAATTGTGTATTTTATCACCTAGAACGTCTTTTCTTTCCACCCCCTCCCCTTTTTGCGGTTTTCTAGGATATCTCGGGAACGGTGCACTTTTGATAAAAATACCTAGGTATATATAAAATTATTCCCTATTAAATTATCTAACAAAAACGTCTATACTTGTTCCCTAAAATAATACATTTTTGTTACATAATTTTATTCGGAATAATTTTGTATATAGATATTTTTTATCAAAAAGTGCACCGTACCCAACATAATCTAAAAACCCGCAAAAAGGGGGTGGAAAAAACATCGTAGGAGATGAAATACACTAGTTAGTGGTGAAAACTTTTCGGTTATTAATTCCTATGCCATAAGAATATAAACGTTAAGAATAGCATAGGACTTATGCTATCCTTATAACGTTATATTCTTATTCGTTATATTATTAAACTATATTGAAAGTCAAATACTGTGTGGGCTACAGAGCTGAGGTATATCATATTGCGCGTTCATTTGTTAGATAAGTACTTCGCTGTTATCGTCGTTATTTTTGTTAATATACTCGAAATACGATTCATACACATCTAGTAACCTAGTAACTTCATCTCTCAAGAGTTTCTGATATTTTGGTAGCATTCTAGGAAAACGACGTATATTTATTAGAATGAGGGTGGTAAAGTGAGGAAAATGAGTTCGGTGGAGTAACAAACAGAATTTATTCAATTAGTTTTCAACAAAATAAGTCAAAAAAAAATATTTAAAAAAAAATATTTTTTTTGTATTTTTGTGTAGTTTGTAGTTTTGATATTTAGATGAAGAATATGATGAATATGAGAATATGAAGAAGAAACGGAAAACGGAACGGAACATTCAACTCATATACTCAACTTATTCAACTCAACTTCAAAAAATAAATTGTATCATTCTTTTTTATATTAAAGATCATCTAAATATTAAAACTTTGAATAAATACTTTTACTTTAGGAACTTGTTAATTACATAATGTTAATAAATAAATAATACACACGACAAATAATACAAAAGTAAAAGATATGTAATTATAAGTATGTATATGTATTATAATAATGTATGTAATAATAAGAAAGAATCTTTAAAACAGCTATAAATTAGTACACTAAAGTTTTTTTATATGTAAGATCATATGATTATCAAAATTTTGAATAAATATCTTTATAATTACCATTGATAAACCGAAAATTTTTGCTGGTAAAAATTAGAAATAAAGATAAAAAGAGGTAAAATCGTAAAAAAGTAGATAACTTTGAACGACTTTATCTCAACCAATTCTCAATAAAAATATTTTTGTGGGTCACCATTTTGACGGATTTAAGACAGCTTACGTATTCTAGTTAAAGGTCTCACACATAATTAAATTTCATTGACTAGACACAATTGCAATTTCATATCCTGACCAATAAAATAAACTTTTATTAAGGAACAACAGACATATTATAGGTAAAATATATAGAAATGCATTTTATTGAGTGATTTACAGGTGAAGGAGTGTCACTGATTTGAGAGAAATGCCGACAACTTCGATAACAACGATGAAGATAACGATGACAATAGGCATATTTCTAGAAACATACGAGAAGTATATTTTACATATTTTGAGTTTGGAAATGTCAAGCAAAATTAAATTGGTTTAAGTTTAGTTTTGCGAAAAATACAGAAAAGTTTTAGTCTATAGGGGTGCTGAAAAAATGAAATTATTTAATTAGTGGATCTTCATCTTGATTTTATAAAGCAAGATCGGCATTTTATTTGTCAACGGTCGTATTATAACCATCTTAAATGTACTCATATCTTCAACGTTTAGGTATAAATTTTCCTCAGAGAACCTAGGCAATGTTGCAAAATTCTGTATAATGAACTTAGTTCTGTTTCATATGTTTCAGAAGACCAATAATAATTTTTCATACACTTATATGTGTATAGACGAGTAATATAATTACGGCAACGCACTAATTAAATTAATCAAACTGTAACTATTGATGCAAAAGAGCAAGAGATGTAAATTAAAGCCACATGTTTGGCTAGTTCTATGATAATTCGAATTACTGCCACATATTGCTAATTGCTTTCCTAGCTCAGATTACACATGCATGAGCATCGACCATTGCACCTACATGGGGTGCAATGACTACGGATGTCTTAAATGTTGGTGGATTAATAAGTTCATATGTGCAGACATATTTTAAAATGTTTATTTTTCGTTTGATATATTTTGCCGGCTTAATAAATTGAATGTCAATGTAAATAAACCGAAATTTCTGTAAATGAAGTGTAAATAAAATAAATGAAATGAATTGAAATAAAGACAACACGTAAATTATTTGGGTCAATATAATGCAAGCATTTTATTAAATGTGACCCTAAGATCGTAAAAGAAAATTAGGGCCAGAAAATACATGTTTATTGTTTACTTTTAAAACAGCGTAGGGTAAGTATATAATTTTGGGCTGTTATTATTCTATAAAAGGGTTGACGTGGGGACAATTATTATTCAACTTCATATCTCAACGGAGCACCATCCTCCGTAATATAGTTATCAACGTTTACCTACCGGACTTGCAGTTACCTCTTTTATTATACCTACCATTTAGGGAGTTTTCTATGAGAGTTTATTTGAAAACCGCATGAAAATTCCATTTGTGTCGTTAAATATTTATGAAGTCAAAATTTTTAATCTATATCATAATCCTGTCAAATTGTATTTTCACCGGGAATGTTTTGTGGTAGTTTTGATTTATTTTATTCTGTGCGCTGAATCCTAATCTCAGGTTTGCCATAAAAAGTATTCATAACGCAAAGATTTAAAAAAATTGAAAGATCTATTTTTTTTTGTCGATTTTTTTGCTTATAACTTGTAAACTAATAACTTTTCGTAAATAACCTACCTATTCAAAATGAAAGCACTTAAAATTTCCTTCATATATTATTCAGGTTTTTTCCCCGACGAACCGCTCGGGTGCAAACGCTAGCTGGGAATTTTGTGGAGCTGAAATACTCCACAAAAACCTACTTTTTCCACTCCAAAGCTTTAATTTATTATTTAAGGCTGTCAATTAGTGAATTCCACTCAATTCCCTGTACATACCTTATTTAGATCATATAAGTAAAACTAGAGGTATTTTTTTACAAAAATTACTTCATGATCAAGTTAGTTATTTAATGAAGCCCAAAATTTTATAAATTTAGTTGCAAAAAAATTGAAATTACATCGAAAATGTAATATAAATATAATAATAAATATATATAATATATATAATAATAAATAAATAAATATATATAATATTAAATGAAATATGTAATATAATATTATTATATTATATTACCCATGATTATATATTAGATACATTATTATATGAGCAAAAAATATATAGACCGTTGTCGTTTAGACGGTTCTGGCTGATGTTCTTTGAAGGGTGCGGGTTCTTAACAACTTATTTAGATCGCATATATGTAAAGGTACAGGTAATTTTTTCAAAAATTACATAATGCTTAAGTTATTTAACCAAATACGAAATTTTACACTCAGTTACAAAAAAGTTGAAAGTCTATCGAAAAATCTTGATATTACATTACATATTATAATGTAATGTAATGTATTATATTACCAATGATTATATGTTACATTATTATATGAGCAAACATTAAATTATATGGGCCGTTGTCGTTTAGACGGTTCCGGCTGAGGTTCTTTGGAGGCGGCGAGTCCTAGTATAGGTCTGGGTTGTTCTATCGTCAGTGTCGGAGCTTGTCCTTCTGGAAAATGAAAGAGGTTGAGACAGCAAGTTGTGATCATATCGAGAGATTAATGATTACAAAATAGATTGTGATATTAAACATAACTTCCGCATCGTGTAAGCGTCTTTCTTCAGTCCATCCTCAGTCCTTTTTTTCGGTGTCTTCTTCGTCTATGTCAACGCTATCTTCCGGGGCGTCGACGTTTCACACAGCCATTCATATGATTGCAGATTGCAGATTGGGAAGGAATAGAGGCTTGCATTTCTGCATCCACAATTGCGTTGGCAGCAGTTTTTTTATATTTATTTTTATTTGAAAGCTTGAGGATTTTCAAGTTCCCCTGATTAAACCAATCAGAAGTGGTATCAGAACAAGAGGTAGAACGGAGATAGCCGAAATACGCCAATTATCAACTACATTGGGAGGATTTTGTAATTCAGGAACAAAGTTTATGTTGTTTGCGTTATATCAGCATGGTTACTTAGTTACCATTGTATAATGGCATGAGGATAAATCAGGACAAAATAGTATTTCACCAATGGCATGATATGTATATAAAAACTGAGCAGTTGAATAGTTTAATGTACAGTTGTACCGTTAGAACTGCTTCTCGTATATGAGCAATGTACGGTTGCGAGATAAATCCGGTCTGCCACCACACTAAAATTTTATAGGTACTGAAATTTAGATTTACTTACCTTTGAACTTGATCGTTTACTTTCATCTCTGAATTGGACAAAGTAAAACATTTTTCGTCCTCCATCACATTTCAAGCAGTCTTTGTTCCATTACGTAGGTCAAAATTCGTGGACCCTCTTCACATGCCTTTATGGTCTGATAATTTGTTGATATACAAATATGTTGTTCTCAATAAATTCTAACAATATCTGGCTTGACCATTTGTTCAACATTTCCATTTCGCCATTTCTAAATTCATTTTCCTACGAGCGTCCGGTAAAGTCCACATGCAAATGCACGCGGGAAGAGGTACTTTACCGCACGTATACGACAAAAATATAATGCTTGCGAGAAGACGATAGAGAAAAAAATAGGTTACCATGTTTCTTTAATAACAAATTGTTATATTTTTTGGTATATATGATTTTATTGATTGTAATGAAATGATAGTTTTAAAAATCATTGCATTGATATAAAAACGTAGGGAGTTTGAAACTGACCTAAAACAGAGGAATCATACAGATGGAAAGTTTGATGACCAATTTGAAAATGACGATTTTTCAAAAATCGATCGGATTTAGAGGGCCATAATTTAACAAAAATGGGTAAATTCCTTTAGAATAAACCTGAACAAAAAATATCAGCTACTGATCAACACTTTAGATCGCAAACTGTAGATATGACAGCATTTTAGATATGACAGCAGGCAAAATTTCTCTGAAACAGTGGTTTAGTTAGAAGCTTTCTGTGAAGCAGGACTTGAGGTTAAATTAATAACCATTTTTTTTCTTTAAAGTTTACAGAGAAGAATGCCGCCTTAAGCAAGACTCTAAGTTATATAGAAGCTGAGACGTAATTTTTTGAACATGACTGAAAAATCGATTTTTTTTCAAAATTCAAAAAATTCTCCAGCGACCAAATTTGATGGAATCGGGCTCAAATTTTCAGGATCATTCATCTCCTCTGATGTAATTTCTACGAAAAAATCGGTAAACCACATTTCGGTATTAAAATCGGTGACCCACCCCC
>CAXKVY010000658.1:0-22553 GCA_964058915.1 Tetropium fuscum
TGACGTCATCGGTGTTTTAAATCGAAAGCCGCGTATATTGTCTGATAGATAATTTTCAGTTTTGGCCTGTATTTTTGGGTTTGTTTTATTGTGTTATTATATTATCATTGTGTTATTATATTCGTTTTATTATTGTTATTGGTTTGTTCTCGTATTTTGACGTTATTTTTGTAGTTTAATTGTTGTTTTTGTGTTTTATCGTTACTTTTTTAATTTCGTTATTGTTTGAGCTCTGTACTGCTTTGGCGTTATTTAAATATTCCTCTCATAAAGACATTGACCATAAAACACAATATGGCAGGATGCAATCCTGTAGAAGCGTAGTAGTGTGGCGACTAGTACAAGTAAGGCAAACCAGAAAACTGAAACTGGGGAGGCCATTTGCTTCCACAGATTTCCAAAAGATCCTCAGGTAAGAAAGGTGTGGATGAGAAGGAGCTATAGGGAGGATGCTTTTAATCCTAATAACCAAAGGATTTGCAGTAAGCACTTTCACAGAGAAGATTTTGAATATTTGTGCCGTGAAGTGAAGATAATGAATGCAGCTCCAAAAAAAATGGAAATCAACAGATATATGTTTATTTTGCCTCGTCTCTAGGTTGTTATATAGCCGTTCCTCTAAGGAATCGTTAAATTTCTCATCACTCGAGGACGCTTTTAAGATTCCTCCTCCGATTCATTTTATAATTATTGAGATTTTGCGTCCTCGGATCGAGATCCCTAAAATTATTATCATTATTTGTATATGTAATTATATGTGAATATATTAGTGTATTTAGGTGCACAGGCGGGAATTAGGAAATAACGTTTAACTGGGAGGTGTTTACATTTATTTTTTAGATTAAAGTACAGAGAGTAATATGAAGAATACCTACCACAAATGAGTATCGGTCTCATTATATGCGTATACTCATATAATTCTTTTCACCAATCCTGCATGTGAAAATATACAAGAACATTAAATCTGTGCTTTGCTGCCAACCCACCGTAGCTTCATTATATTATTTTTAACAACCATGCACACAATATACCTAAATTCATCAAAAACTCATTTTTTTAGCAAACTATATAACACTATTTACCTAGCTGCTTTATCTTGCTGATTGCTGAATCAAATTATTCTATTATTACAATTATTCTTTTTACATATTCTCAACTTTTCTATATATAGATACCTATATCTCTCATCTATGTTCTGTAATAGAATTACGTGGTTCTAAACCATAAATAATGATCTATATTAATATGTATATTTATCAACGAACGTAGAATGTATCAAAATTATTAAGAATTTGAAGTACTATCGGTTTCATGATTTGGGGTGGATAACCGAAATTATAGAGGTGAGAGATTTTTAAATTTTAAGTACATGATTTGTTGCTGTTATATCCACTATGATTATTATTATTTTTATTGTGTGTAGTCAAGTGCACATTTAGTGTGTACCTCTGTACTAATGGTTATTATTTTTATTGTGTGTAGTCAAGTGCACATTTAGTGTGTACCTCTGTACTAATGGTTATTATTTTTATTGTGTGTAGTCAAGTGCACATTTAGTGTGTACCTCTGTACTAATGGTTAATATTTTTATTGTGTGTAGTCAAGTGCACATTTACTGTGTACCTCTGTACTAATGGTTATTATTTTTATTGTGTGTAGTCAAGTGCACATTTAGTGTGTACTTCTGTACTAATTGTTATTATTTTTATTGTGTGTAGTCAAGTGCACATTTAGTGTGTACCTCTGTACTAATGGTTATTATTTTTTTCTACAATCGCCTCAATAGTAGGCTTTTGCGCTTTCAATTCTCAACGCAAAGTACGCCATTTCCGATGATGACATAATTGTCATCCATTGCCGCTCGCTTCTATATTATAAAGTCCTTAGCAGGTGCTTGTCAGTCAAAAATGACACATGAGAAATGTAGCTAACAAAAAAACTTATAAAAATCGGTTCATATATAAACATATGTCAAATACATACAAGAACACACTATATTAAGCGATTGTAGAAAAAATTAAAAGATTATAGAGCACAAACTGCCATTGCCGCTTTTGAAAGAATATTTTAATCAATTTCTTTCGCAAGCGGCAATGCAGCTCTTGCGGCAATGCAGCGGCAATGCAACTTTGCGCTCTTAACACACAAATAACTATTATTGTGTGTAGTCAAGTGCACATTGAGTGTGTACCTCTGTACTAATGGTTATTATTTTTATTGTGTGTAGTCAAGTGCACATTTAGTGTGTACCTCTGTATCAATGGTTATTATTTTTATTGTGTTTGTCCAATTGAAATATAAAACACCGATGACGTATTCCCGCCTAGAAATGGAGCAATGCTATTAGACCGTTCAAGGTCAAAGTTTTTAGGCAACCTACTCCTTTTAGTAATCTTGATCAATGCTCTTAAACTAATAAGAAGTTTTAAAACGATAATAACAAGTAGATCTACGTACGCCAATTATTGTAATGGAACCATGTTAGAAAGTCATGTATAAATAAGTGCATTGCCATTTAACTTCAACAATAATAATAGTTATCTAATAACTAACCTAGTGGATGAGATAAATATTTATAGATATAAATATTTTGTTTTCCCTGACACTAAGATTTTTGTAACAGTCATACACAACAGAAATATCTCATCGATGCATAAGGTAACTTAAGTAATATAATACTTACAGAATACAATGATGGGGACCTTTCGTATAAGATGTTCCACAGTATCTGAGGACGACGTACGACATTCCAAACGTGCCCCTTTATAATATCTCGGTACTTGTTTCACTATAAGTTGGTTAACTATTGTTGATGATGTCCTGCTAGAGTCTATAACGCTGTCCAAGATTGTTCCGTTGTAAAACCATATTGCACTCGGCCTGGGTTGTCCTATTAAGAATATTATATTAGTATATTATACTCAGGTACTTGATGGTTATTATTATAGTGGTTATTATAGTGGTTATTATTATACTCTTCGCTACGAAAGTACTCGTCGCAATCGCCGTCTTTCCGCACTTGTTACATAAATAACTATTACAATGCAATTAATTCAACTTTTTTATTTATTGATGCATATGTATATTTACAACAGATATTGTTGGGTTGGAATAGTTAATTTTTCCCGCTTCGTGGGTGTTTCGAAATCGTTCGATTCAGCTTGAAAAATGGGTGGATCATCGACGTCGTCATCGTCGTCTTCTCCTACTTGGGCAATATTATGGCAACGTTTTGGCAAGAGACGCCGGAGCAAAATTTGCGCAATGTTTCGAGCATTTGAGGCCTGTTTTTCGGCCGTCTCCGCTATAGATTTTCTTACACCCGCATGATAGAAATTTCAGAATTATATAATGATATCATGATAGAATTTCAGGGTGCCGCTTCGCTCATCGTTGTTGTTGGAATAAGTCTCTGGTCTGCTTTCTTGCCTTCTTTCATCCCCATTGAGTGGATGCCACTCAATATTTTTCAAACCCCAACCATTTCTGAGCTTGGTGGTAAGTTATGTAGGCGTGGAATGCTGCACCATCTGCCATTGGAGGCAATCGAGTGAGGTTAACAACCGGAGGGGGCTGTTTTCAGCAAATTGTTATAGCGCAGATTCTGGACGGTATCCTCAGTGTAGTCTCCTCCATACAGAGCTAATAGACACTTCGCTCCGGCATCTGATGGCTTGGTGGGTTGAAGTATATGTAGGGACCCGCAAGAGCCCCTACAACTGTCAACAAGGGTCAACTACAAGGGTCAACTGCTGGCGATAACAAAATTTCAGGATGGCGGATATAAGATGGTGAAAAGCCATCCAATTGGTCCAATATGTTTTTGAAGAGTATATAAAGCTCATTGAAGAAAAATTATTTATCTCTATATAGAAGGGATAGTAAAACTTTAGAATACATGAAAAAGTATTGCCCCAATAAAGTTATAAATGCCAATAAGGAACTAATATTTTATAGAGTAGAACTTATCTTGCCACAAAGGAGGTCAAAAATTTAAGAATAGAGAAAGAGGAGAACGAAAATCTAGGTAAGTAAAGTATGTATTCCATAATAGGTACATAACATTGAACTTATACTATATTATATTATACTATATTATATTATTAGATATTATGCTAATAAATATGTGGGAAATGGAAAATTATAATTGCTTACGATGTCTATATCTAATATACAAAGTGATTGATTTCAAATGGTGAAGCCTTGGCAACAGAATGCTGGGATACATTGATGACTTGATACTTGAGACCCTTTGAGGAATATTTTTTCTACCTCGCCTTCTAAGTGAGATACACGTAGAAATTTTAATTTTGTTTTAGAAACTTCCACAAGATTAAAGTTATCGTTACGAAAATTAGCAATGGAACTTACCACAGAAAGGTCGATTTATATACTGATTCGAATATAAACAGCCCAGTGGCATGCAGCGAGGTTATGTTGGGCCTTTTTAGAAAAAATAATATTATACCTAATGTTGGGCATTACCTAGTATGTTTAATCACAAATATATCCAAAACTAAGCCCTTTTTGGAGTGTCCGATACGATTTTGGGGTCAAATTGTTCGGGTCAAACTTTGCAACTGAATTTTAAAAGTACGCCTTGGTTGGCCTCATACTATGACTTGTGTAATTTGACGAGATGGGCGTCAATGTGCAATCTGTCTACGAGAAGGAAAACTCCAAAAGCAAACCCGGAACTTTGTTTCATTAGGCACAATTAAGCTTCAAGCTGAAATAAGTAGTTCAGTAGAGTCAAATCAACAGAAGGTCTCCTTATTGAAGAACTAGACTGTACTAAATTAACAGGCAAACAACCATGCAACAATGACGTATTAAATGAAATAAATACTAACAGAAACATGCCCAGCAACTAAAAACCTAATAGTAAAAAAATATATTTTTTAACAAGCTTCTATTTAACTGCTCTAAAAAGAACCAAAGACACTTTAAATTAAGTGAAACAAATCTATTTATTACATTACACAATTTATATGATTTAAAGCTTTTGTCGCGAGATTTACCTGTGTAAATTGCTTTATTTGCAAAACAAATGGCTGGATTTAGAAATCAATTATATGTACCGTAAACGGAGTATGCTTGAAATACAAGCATACGATCTTTACAAGAAGCTTACTCTTAAGTTAAATAATTTAGAATATGAACAATGGTACGAATTTCAAAGGAACATGTTTCTATCAATTGCAAAAAAATGCCTTCAAAAATAAAAAAATTAAAAAAATTAACTACTAATGTACCAAAAAATGTTCCTCGGAAGGTCGTTAACTTTGTGAAAAATCGTCACACTCTATTGGTAAAGAAGAACTTGACCTCTAAACAAGGGTTTAAACTTTGCTGTAGCCCCTTCTGATGAGATCTTGGATGATGTCAAGGCAGGGATTAAAAGTTCAATTCAATATCTGCCTGATGTATCCAAGGGTCTCGTCAGAATGGCTTGCAGGAATCAAATTTCTAAAAATATAATTAATAACGTAGACATATAGTCATGCTAAAAGAATACTAGAAAACTTATCAAAAGGTTGCGTGAGAAAGTTGTTTTTATTTAAAAGCAGATAAAGGTAATAAGGTTGTTATTTTAGATAAAGAGGACTATTATGAACGGGTAAAAAACCTAATTAGTAATGGTCCTTATAAAGAACATACTAGAAACCCCACTGAAATAAAAACAACCTTATTACTCCACCTGTTAAGAATAGGTTATATGTATCTAACCCTACCGTACCTAGATTGTATTGTCTACCAAAAATTCATAAGCCAGGGAAGTCGGTGCGTCCAGTAGTATCGTCTATTGGATCTCCGACTTACCACTTATCAAAATGGTTGACTAAGGAATTTGAAAGTTTGCCCATTGCACAGCCTAGTTTTTCAGTTAAAAATTCGAATGATTTCAATGCTAAGGTCAAGAATATTCAATTGCAAGAGGGTGAAATTTTGATTTGCTTTGATGTTTGTCCATTATTTCCAAGTGTACCAATTCCACAGACCTTGGACTATCTTAAGGATTTACTCGAATTAAACAACTATAGAAACGAAGTAATAGAAGAATATATAAACCTTACAAAACTTTGTATGAAACAAAATTGCTTCCGTTTCAATGACAAATTCTATGAACATCATGAAGGAAGCGCAATGGGTAACTGTTTATCGCCTTTCATTGCTGCTGTTTTAATGACATTATTGACGTGTTTGACACTAATATTGCTGATGTAGAAAACTTCATTTCCAAATTAAATCGTCACTTCGTCAATCGTCGCTTCACTTCTGTAAAGTTTACATATGAACTCGGAAATAATGGAAAACTTTCATTTTTAGATGTATTAGTAATTCAAAATAGTGACTATAGGTTAGAATTTGATATATACAGGGTGAGTCAGTTTTTTGTAGACAAACTTTAACAGGGGATAGAACGCACGTTTTTAAAAAGAAAAGTGCCTATAAAGATATGGCCGATCTAGCTTCCTAAGGAAGATACAGGGTGTTAAAATTTAATTTTTTTTTACATTAATGTGTAATATTTTCTGAACGGAATGATATATTCACTAAATATTTTACACATATCTTAACCTGCATAGGATCAACATGTTGTATTGTTCCTGTCGAAAATACTATAGTGGATGTTACTTTTTTCGGGTACTTCGACTATTCTGCATAAAAGAACTTTTTTTTCGTACGCCACTGACATTATCTGATACATTACATATTAATTAAGGCGCATAAAACAAGCGGTAAGAATGTTCAAAAACTTGCACAGTGGCGGGGTGGAAGGGGTGCTCCACCCCTTCCGTAAACAGAACTTCTACGCCAAAGACTATTTAAAAAAAACTGTTATTTTCATTATCTACATACAGTTTAACAAAAATAATGTCCCTTCTTCTGTTTCGAAATTCCTGTGCGTTTCCTAGTTATTTTGATTTTTAGTGTTTGATGGGGTACTAAATTAAATAATTTATTTATTAGCAATAATAATTATTGGCTAAATATTTAATTCTTTCAACGAAACCTACCTAAATATGGTTTGTTAAGGATTCTAAAAAGCCGAAATCTCTTTATCTCTTTCCAAGTAATTACAATTACAAAAAAAAACATTAGATGAACATTGATGTTAATGTTTATGGAGATATAAACATTTTTGAATTTATAGCAATATTTAATTAACAATAATAATTGTGGAATAAATAACAATTGTTAGCAATAATGATTTATAAATAACAATTACAAGAATTACAAGAATTAGATACTTTGTTCAAAATGTAAACCGTTCTTCTCAATACACATTTCACTGCGACGTATCATAGAACGTCTTAAGTTAACTAAATGATGCACCATTATTTCATTGCAAGCATCTCTAATGCGATTTTGAAGTTCCTCAAGTGTATTAACCGGAGTGGTATACACTATTTCCTTAATGAATCCCCACACAAAAAAGTCAAGTGGTGTTAAATCGGGGGATCTGGGAGGCCACGCCACTGGACCTCCACGACCTATCCACCTCCCTGGATAGTTATTGTTTAGCCAATTTCTTATATTTCTGCCATAATGGGCCGGGCACCCATCAAGTTGAATCCAAGACTGTCTTCTTAAATTCAAAGGAATGACTTCCCATATATTACCATGGTGTTCTTCTAAAAATTGTAGGAAATTTTCTGAATTTACACGTTGTGGCAAGAAATAAGGTCCAAACACGTGGTTGCCGTAAATTCCAATCCAGACATTTGTACTAAATTCATGTTGAAAACTTCGTGGTCGAATGGCATGTGGGTTTTCATGTGCCCATACATGCAGATTGTGAAAATTTACTATACCACGACGAGTAAAACAAGATTCATCAGTCCACAGTATATTGGATAAGAAATCCCTATTATTTTGAATGGAGTTAAGAACCCACCTACAATAAGTAAGTCTTCGTTCAGCGTCACCTGGACATAAACCTTGAACAGGTTGAAAATGATATGGGCGTCTGTGATCCCGTTTTAAAACCCGGGAAATTTTACTTTGGGAAATACCAAGAGCAATAGCAGCACATCAAGTACTTGTCTTTGGGTTCCTATTAAATTCCCGCAATATACGGTCTCTATCTCGTCCACGGTTGTTCTGTCGGCCCCCGGGTACATTTTTCAAACCCTGGTTAACAAATCGACGGTGGATACTCACAAAAACGGAATGATGAGGTTGTCGTCTATTTTGAAATCTTCTTCGATACTCCCTAGCTGCGTATCTTGAATTCCCATTTGCGATCCCATAAATAAAATGAATGTCGGCTTGTTCGCTATTTGTAAATGTAAACGGCATGTTACACTAATTAAAATCTGGCAAATCACATAAAATAACTTTTTAATCTTAAAAATAATAATTAATAACAGTGAAAATATTCAAGATGAAGCAAAATTGTTTGTAGATAAACTTGTAATACGTCAAACTGTCGTTTCAAAATATGACATAATGCTTACTTGTTTTCCAAGGAGTATAATATTTTGTTGCAATTATTACGTACAGTTACAAATACGCTAGTTTTAAGTGGAAATTATTTAGCAAACAACAACAAAAATTGAAACAGAAATTGGTACATGCACAAGTTTAATAAAACTTAAAGGAAATTTTTAAGACTTTTGGCAACTGCACAATAATCTATTGTATTGTAAGTACATTTGTAATTTAACAGATTTCAACATATAAAAGTATTGTATTTGAGTAAGGCTTGATATAACAAATATTTATTTTGACTACATTGGAAAAAGATAAAGAATAAGAGATTTCGGCTTTTTAGAATCCTTAACACACCATATTTAGGTAGGTTTCGTTGAAAGAATTAAATATTTAGCCGATAATTATTATTGCTAATAAATAAATTACTTAATTTAGTACCACATCAAACACTAAAAATCAAAATAACTAGGAACCGCAAAGGAATTTCGAAACAGAAGAAGGGACATTATTTTTGTTAAACTGTATGTAGATAATGAAAATAACAGTTTTTTTTTAAATAGTCTTTGGCGTAGATGTTCTGTTTACGAAAGGGGTGGAGCACCCCTTCCACCCCGCCACTGTGCAAGTTTTTGAACATTCTTACCGCTTGTTTTATGCGCCTTAATTAATAGGCATTATCCCCCAAACATGAAAAAATCTAAGCGTTCGTTTATAAGTCATAAAGAAAATTCGAGAAAAAAAAAATATAATAACGACATTACACTGTCAGAGAAACAACGGCCAATATCTCTAAAACTGTCGTAGTTAGATCAAAATTACAAGAGATCAAAATTGTTACTAAGAGGCCGTTATTTTAGAAATATGTATCAGATAATGTCAGTGGCGTACGAAAAAAAAGTTCCATTATGCAGAATATCCAAAGTACCCGAAAAAAGTAACATCCACTATAGTATTTTCGACAGGAACAATACAACATGTTGATCCTATGCAGGTTAAGATATGTGTAAAATATTTAGTGAATATATCATTCCGTTCAGAAAATATTACACATTAATGTAAAAAAAAATTAAATTTTAACACCCTGTATCTTCCTTAGGAAGCTAGATCGGCCATATCTTTATAGGCACTTTTCTTTTTAAAAACGTGCGTTCTATCCCCTGTTAAAGTTTGTTTACAAAAAACTGACTCACCCTGTACAGGAAATATACTAGTACGGTCAGATATATCCCTAATGACTCCCACCACTGCTATCAACACAAAATGGCGAGTTTTAATTTTCTTGTCCATCGCTTACTAAGTTTCCTTCTCAGTAATGAGAGGTTTGAAAAAGAAAAAGAATTAATTAAAGATATAATTGTGAGTAATGGTTATCCTAGAGATATAGTTGAAAAACTAATTAGGAAGCGTAAATTTACATACACACTTAGTATTTCTACGACCTTTCAAAAGGATATAGAGACTCCAAAAGATCTATCCATCCCGTACGAACCCCGGTTTACTCGTGGTTTGAGTAAGGCTTTCAAAAACGATAAATCTAGTGTTGCACAACATGCTTTTGACAACAATCATAGAATAGATATTAGTAATTTAAGATTAGTCATAAATGTGACCAATAATAGACAGTTGGATGCATTTGAGAGCATAGAAATTGTAAAATGTAAAAACAGTATGAATAGCGACAAGGGACCTATATCGTATAGCCCGCTTTAGGTTTAAGCGTGACTAATGATTTCACCATAAATAGTATAAATAGGGTAGATTTTTAGTTTAAGATTAGTTTTAATAGTCTCCGGATGATGCCAACTTGGTTGGCGAAACGCGCGTCGAGCGAAGTTAAAGTGTTTTGGTGTTTGTGGAAACGACTCCGAGTGTTCTGTGTAGATGAACAAAAATACTTGATTTGACATAAATAATTCTAGTAAAAAAATGTTTTTTATAAAATAGGTAAATCTCGCGACAAGATTTTATATCATATAAATTGTGTAATGTAATAAATTGATGGGTTTAATTTAATATGCAGTTTATTTTCTTCCTTTCAGAGCATTTAAATAAATTCTTGTTTTTAAAAATGTTTTTTTACTATTCATTTTTATAGCAAATAGGGCATAGCCCGAATAGTTTTGTAATACACTGTGTATTAAAGGAACTTTTATTTTAGCACTAATGAAGGTAAATTGTGCCTGTATTCTATTTATTATTAGTGACGTTCTTTGGAGTATGCCACTAATTAAAAACATAATCCAGTGCCAAAATTATTGCTGCTGATTGACACAAGCCACTTATAAAATGTTATGCCTTAAATTATTTTTATATGGAAGGATTTTTACTGATTTTTTTAATGTTGGGGTCTTTCCTATTGACAATATCTTTTAAATAGGTATATATGTATATATGTAAACAATGTATATATGTATATATATATATATATATATATATATATATATATATATATATATATATATATATATATATATATATATATATGTAAACAATGTATATATGTATATATATATATATATATATATATATATATATATATATATATATATATATATATATATATATATATATATATATATATATATATATATATATATATATATATATATATATATATATATATATATATATATATATATATATATATATGTGCTTCAATATAATACAATTATTGCATTCCGTTCTGGCTTAAATATTTACTTAGTAGGTAGAATTTTGATGGTTGTTATGTTCTGGCATAAAACAAAATCAACAAACAATAATTTTATAATTTTCTGAAGTTTCCGTGCGGTTTCGAGTTTCGGACACGAAAGTATATTAAAATGAGTGCCGAATCTTCCGATAGTGAATAATGTGGTACACCACCGGAGCTGCAGGACGCAGCCCACAAAGTGGAAGAAAGTTTGCTGCTAATAAAAAGCAGGACGCGGTACGGAAAAGCATTCCAAATTTATTGCTCCTGGTGTCATCGTAAAAATATCACACATTTTGGATCAGAAACTAATTTATTGGCGAGATCTCCAAAGAAAAAAACATTCCCGCTCTGAGCCACCTACAGCATGCTAAGGGCCATGATAGAAACCAAAGACAAAAAGGACATTTCGAAATATGCAAAGCTGAAGATGTTTTTGAAGCGACAAAATGTAGGCTTTATATCGAAGAAATCGAGTGTATTTCCAAGACAAAATTTCCATGATTTTTTGGCTAAAGCGGATGAGGAATTTTTCCCTATCAAAGTAAGCAAATTTTGTTTTAGTTTTTACGTGCAAAATAATATATAACATGTTTTTGAATGGCAAAAATATCAGAGGTTAATGATTTTTGTTTAAGTTGCACGTATTATGGCAGTTTCTGGTGCATGGAGAAGGGATTAGAAGGTATAGTGAAAAAACGCAAAAAGTTCGAAAATTTCGCGGTTTTTCGAGTGCTATGAATTTAGCACAGGTCTTTCGAAGCTGCAAACTTGGATATACACTACCGGTAGTGGCCCTAACAACATATTAAAAAATCGTAATTAACCGTTGGTTGGCAATTTTATGGAACTCTTATGACTGGCTATTTCCCCACTAGTGCCATTATCCCTTACGTAACCCCCCCCCTCCCCCGGTAAAGTTAACCTCCACTCAGTTAATTGAAATTAAATTTTATATTTTTATGAGTAATTTTAATTTGGATATTGGGAAAGATATCAACATTATTAAAATACCTATTGTTCTATCTTCTAGTGCAAGAAGAATTGAAAAATTGAAAAAATGTATGGAAAAAAATATTCTGGTTTCAACAAGAACATTCATATATTTTGAGAACAACCCATATATTTTGAGGAGGGATGAAAACCATTAATAAAAATGTATTTTATAACTTTTAACTTCTAGGTTTTATAATATTTTTTTAAATACAAGAAATAATATACGAGTATTGTGGGAATCTAATTATTTGTATATTAAATATTTCTCACCGCCAGCTACTTGACATGACAAAAACAATTCATGGCCTTCTAGAAATGGTCCGGCTGGGGAATCTGGAGGAACTTCTCGACCTTCGCTATCGAAGATTCTAGGAGCGGATGGCTGAACTGGAAATAGAATGGGTAAAAAATTTCAGCAAATTGAATTGGTTTCGGTTTCACGAAATTACTTTCAAGTTTTTTCTTTATCATATTAGATTCTTTATCAAATGAATTGCTGAATGGAAAATAATGACTGTAATTCAGGATCATTGGTACCTATCTATATTTGAGGAATATTAAGTGTTTTCTTTCTCTGAAAGAAATGGTGAAATATCACTTTCTCTCGGCCGCTTGCTCGGGCCACGTTAGATATATATATTGTATATTGTATAGACTTCGAGCAGAGCCTGAGCAGAGAATTGAACTAAGCGTACCCTTGAAAAATAAAAAACAGTTAGAACAGGAAGTTGAAAATCTTATGGTTGACTTGCAGCAATCTGCGTGGAACAACACCCCCACACTGAAGCCAAAAACACCAGGTTCAAACTACATCAAAGAAATTCGAGATTTGGTTAACAGAAAAAGGAAAGCCCGAAAAGAAAGGCAACAAACTCGTTCGCCAGGCGACAAACGAGTGCTAGATAATATATGCGAAAAGCTCAAAAATAAAATTAAAATTAAAGCCATCAAGAATGAATAGCAGAAATATTTGCTGATCACCTAGCAAATACATTTCAGTCATATGAGCCTACTGACATAGAAGATATACCACAAATTACTAACAGAGATGGCACGATAATTAAGCCAATAACACCGGCTGAGGTCACCAACACTATCAGAAACAATCTCAGTACAAAGAAAGCTCCAGGTTATGATCTAATAACTGCACAAATACTTAAGGAGTTGCCCCGCAAAGGCATCATGAAACTGACGCATCTCTTCAATGCAGCACTACGAGTCCGATACATGCTAATACAGTGGAAGATTGGTGAAGTAATAATGATTCCCAAACCTGGCAAAACTCCTGAAAATAGAACATCGTACCGTCCAATTTCCTTATTGCCGATTATATCCAACCTGTTAGAAAAGCTCCTTTTGCAGAGAATCAGCATTCAACTATGGATCAAGTGCATCGAATTTTCGATGTAATTAAGAGAGCACTAGAAGATAAAAAGATCAGCGCAATGATATTCCTAGATGTGGCCCAAATCAGGGCCTGGAATACAAACTAGAAAAATATTTTCGACGACAAATGAGCCAAATTCATCGTTCATACGTTACTGACCGTCACTTCAGAATTAAATATGGAGAAGAATATTCTGACCTCAAGAATATTTGTGCTGGAGTACCTCAGAGCAGTGTCCATGAACCTGTTCTTTACCTGCTGTACACCAACGACATCCCACAAAGCAACAGGGTAGTTACGGCCACATTCGCCGACGATACTGCTCTACTCGCTACTGACCAAGACATACAGTCGCCACAAACAAATTTCAAACGGCAGTCAACAATGCCACCACTTGGATAAAGAAATGGTGTATCAAACTAAATGGGCCAAAATGGATTCACGTCAGTTTCACCAACAAGAAATATGACACCCCAATGACTGTCAACCAGCAAACAATCCCACATGCAAACGAGGCAAAAGTATCTAGGCATCAAGGGTCAGATGCCTAGGCATCTAGGGTCAGATGCAAAGTATCTAGGGCCATCTAGATATTTTGCGTTTAGGGTCAGATGCAAAACTTCGATGGAAGACACATGTGAAAAAGAAACGTGAGCAATTAAATCTCAAATTCAGACTAGTATTGGCTCCTCGGACTCTGAGTTGTCAATACACAACAGACAGCTTATTTACAAGCAAATTCTGAAGCCCATATGGACATATGGCCTCCAACTTTGGGATGCACTAAGAAATCCAAGATGCAATTAATGCGAACGATCCAGAATAAAGTACTTCGAGGCATCGTCAAAGCGCTGTGGTACATTCGTAATGAAGACCATCGTGACATGAATATGCCTATAGTTGAAGATGATATTAAGAGGTTTGCAGGCAAACATCAGAAGAGGCTAGAAAACCACGAAAACGTCGAAGTGATATAACTACTCGATAAGACCGGACTGAAGAGACGGTAAATTTATACAAATAATGTTTTTAAATCCACTTTTAATTATCGTCCTATCCATTATGTAACGTGTTGTAGCCTAATTGACCAGCAGTATACGTGAGTAAGGTAAGCCAGTGTACGGTGTACGAAAGTATGGTAAATCAGTTTTTTCTCACAGTACAAAAAAACATATATTACGGACAGAGGCGAAAGAGTTTAAGCTTACAAACTATTTATGTTAGCATGCCTTCCTAGTGGTAATTAGTGGTATATACGTTACGCAGCCAATATGGGATAAACAGGGTACCCAGTTATTAACTCGACAAGAACACTCATATATTCAGGGTGGTCAATATATTTGTTAACTTACCTACTAAAGCTAAGTTGACCTGAAAATTTCTGGTTGGAGAATTAACAAAGTCAACTCTGCATCTAAATACTCCTTGATCATGTGCAGTAACATTTTGAATCTTTAGTCTTGCCTTAATTGGTTCACCTTCTGCAATGAAGTATGAACGAGCTCCTAAATCATCGGTCATTGCGAGATGCGACGCCTTATTAAGAGGTCTATTTCGTGCGTCTAAACTGAAAACAGCAATTATAAAAATATTAATTAACAAATATATATATATATATATATATATATATATATATATATATATATATATATATATATATATATATATATATATATTTATATATATATATATATATATATATATATATATATATATATATATATATATATATATATATATATATATATATATATATATATATATATATATATATATATATATATATATATATATATATATATATATATATATATATATATATATATATATATATATATATATATATATATATATATATATATATATATATATATATATATATATATATATATATATTAGCTTTGAAATTCTTTGCTATTCATATTTATTTTGTGAAAAGTAATATTGGGTTGGTAGCATTTCATTACATAGAAATAAGCAAATAGACGAATAAGAAGGAAAACACACTTACCAGTGCTATATCTGGACACACATACGGAAATGAACCACTATACACACGAAAACGAACCACTTAGAAGTTGTACAAGTTCTTTCACCTTTCTTGCGGATCTTCAGAGCAGTATACGATTTATTTCATTGATCATCCATACTTGAATTTAAAATATTAATACTCCAACATTTGCAGTGACGTTTTATGACATTAGTTTTTGACGGAACTCATTCTTAGAATACACAAACCTAGTCTACTATTTATATAATATGTTCAAATAGAACAAATATAAATAGTAGACTAGGTTTGTGTATTCTAAGAATGAGTTCCGTCAAAAACTAATGTCATAAAACGTCACTGCAAATGTTGGAGTATTAATATTTTAAATTCAAGTATGGATGATCAATGAAATAAATCGTATACTGCTCTGAAGATCCTCAAGAAAGGTGAAAGAACTTGTACAACTTCTAAGTGGTTCGTTTTCGTGTGTATAGTGATTCATTTCCGTATGTGTGTCCAGATATAGCACTGGTAAGTGTGTTTTCCTTCTTATTCGTCTATTTGCTTATTTCTATGTAATGAAATGCTACCAACCCAAGATTACTTTTCACAAAACAACTATATATATATATATATATATATATATATATATATATATATATATATATATATATATATATATATATATATATATATATATATATATATATATATATATTTATGTCAAATTTGTATTTAAATGTAACGGAAATATCCTTCAATGCGAGATCCGGAATTATGACAACATTGCATATGGATCTCACTTTAAACGACAGTTATAATTGTATATAAAATTGGATCTCGCGACGTGGGAATCCTGCCATACTCGTATATACTAATATGACGGATGAAATTTGCGGTTTGCTGCGCCCACTACAGCCAGGCGCGTTCTACTCGAATGTTCGGCCGCGTTTTAAACGATTTTAGCATCATTTAAACGTATAAGTATAAATGTACAAATTTTAGATAATGCTCTGAAGCTAATGTAAAAATTACGATTACGAAAACTAACTAAATTCTCCATAAAAAACATCGTTCTAAACTGTTAGTTCTAAAAGAACTTTAAAATTAAAAATATACTGTCTGCCTATAAGAAACTGGGAACTGCCTATAAGAAAGTGGGATTTGGTTTTCCAGTTTCTAAAACTTTTTCAGATAACACAACTAACCCAAATATCTGTAATTCCCTGATAGCGTATTAATCAATCCATGTTTACTCAATTTTGCCATAATTGTATCTCTTTCATATCTCTTTCGATTTCCGAGATCTTCAAAGATATTTATTTAAAATTTGAATTACTCTGTACACATATTTCGAACGTAAAGCAATGAAATTAATATTTCGGAAGTAACAACACGACAGATAATAAAGGGGAAAAATCAAAATAAACTAGGTATGTCAAACATCACGGTGATGAGGCTACCACAAAAGATGATACTAATAAATTAAAAATAAAGCAGACGAAACTGAGATGGACACCAGAGCAAAAGAGCGTAACAACTACTTACTTTAAAAGCAATATAAAAATGAAGAAGACACCTACCAAGTTAGAAATAGAAGAATTCCGAAAGCAGTATCCCATTATGGGAAACAAAGACTGGAAGAAAATTAAAGCTTTTATTTTTAATGAATATAACAAAACTAAATAATAACCCAGGTCGGAATATTTTACATGCCCTCTAATTTTTGTTACTAGGATATAACATTTTATTACCTTGACGTCTTTCTTGCCACATTATGCTTTATTAAAATAATAAATTACTTTCATTTGATAATAATAGGGAACATAACTAAAATTTTAAATGTAAAAATAATATTGAAAAACATAGCGTAACATTGTAATGAAACGTGTACTTCACAACAAAACAAGATTTCTAATTTCGCGCGATCAGTATGAAGGATCCAAACACCGATAAAATTGACGCGGCCCGAAACGAGCTATGACGTCACAGTCTACAATATTCGGTAGGCCTTGCGCCGGAAAGCGGCCGAATGAACTATGAAAACAAGCGGTCGAGTGCTGGGATCTCCCGTACCCGACCGAATTGGCCTTCTCGTCGTTTGTAAATTGTAGAATGTGGCGTCACGATTTTGTCCTGTTTGAAACGGTTCGCTTGGGCGCGAGACTTTAATAATTTATAACAAATTTATTATTGGCCATCAAGGCGTCATATTTTGCGTATCTTATTTTTCAGTATGGTAGAACATTTTTATGCAATAAAAAAAGATGGGAATGTTCATCAAAATTAAAGTGTATTATTATATTATAAAAAAAATTCCAAATTAGAAAGAACGTCCCAAAAATGTTCAAAATAAACTAAATTATAAAACTACAAAACTCCAACGCGAGTAGGTCTGTATAAAATTAATATTTCGTCCAGGCGCCATTTGAGTCTATTACACCTTGCAATCGACGTCTCATTGATGAGACAAGTGTCCTCGTGTAATCTACGTTGATATTGTCCCAAGCATTTTCAATTGCTCCCCACAATTCTACGGCATTTGCTGGGCGAAAATGTCTATTACCAGGTCTATTATAAATATTCTTAACAATCATCGACCATGCATTTTCAATTGGGTTTAGGTCGGACGACATTGAGGGCCGAGGTAGCACGTTTATGTTGTGTTCATTAATCGAGTTAGTTACAATTCTCGATGTATGAATTGAGCAATTATCTTGCTGGAAAATAAAATTCTGAGGATACAACATAGTGACGGACGGCAGCATAATATTGTTCAATTTGCGTATGTAACTATTTCCGGTAAGGCGCTCTCCTATCCTCCAGCAAACACCGGGACCTAGGGAACGTATCCATGCCCAAACATTGATGGAAAAACGTCCACTCCGGTCGGTAGGTTTAATATACCTCTCTTCATACCTCGAATTTTGAGGTCGGTAGACGCGGATGGAACCATCATGACATGACTGAAAGACCTTTTCGTCGGAAAATATGACATTATTCCAAATGTCGTCGTGCCTACCGACAAACTGGTTCGCAAAATTAAGACGTTGTTCTTTATGCCTTGGCTCCAAAAATACCTTCTTTGCTGCCGCATAATTTCGTAACTCTGAACCCTTCACCCACCGCCTTGCAGACCTCACAGATCCAGGAAACTCCGTTTCGAAACAAGCCGTCACTGCTGTTTCAAAGGGATTCGTTCTAAGATGGTCTAGGAAGAGGTTGTCTTGCTCCACAGTACTTATTTTACGACGTCCTCCGCCGTGGACGTAGCGAACATTTCCTACTGCATTCCATTTTTGTTTGAGTTTAAATATACAACTCTTACTCACATTTAGCTCATCTGCAACTGCCTGTAATGACCAATCATTTTCAAGCAATGTAACAGCTCGCACTTTTCAGGTTCAGTTAACCGCGGCATTTTAAAACTTGAAAACTAATAAAGTGATTTGTATAATAATTAGACAATTGTGAATGTCATAATGACACATCACATGAACCTCAAATTTCAAAGTCAGTTCTACAAAGATCAAATATAACGAAATCTGATATAAGAGTCGTGCACTTTCAAATGGCCGCCAGAGTACATAATATGAAGCTTGTCCTATCTATTAGAACCTATCCATACATTACTTATGATTTAATTGGTAGTTTACACGTTGTATGACTGTTTGATCACTAACAATAAACGGTTAGAATTTGATATATATAGAAAAGATACCAGTACGATCAGATATATCCCTAATGACTCTCACCACTGCTATCAACATAAAATGGCAAGTTTTAATTTTCTTGTCCATCGTTTACTAAGTTTCCCTCTCAGTAATGAGAGGTTTGAAAAAGAAAAAGTATTAATTAAAGATATAACGTATGGTCCGAAAGTTTTGGGAAAAAATTACCTGGTTTGATTGAACGACAAAATGCATTTATAATGAATTAGGTCATAGGATTAAAATGTCACCATTTATTTCATTTAAATAAACAAAGCAAAAGATTTTGGTTTCGCTTCTCAAAATGTCTTATAAAATTGATCCTCGTCGAGGTGTTTATAATCTGGTTGGGCGAATGTCGAAACGAGACATTGTCGATATTTATCGAAATCACAACATAAGCAAATCGACAATTTATCGCACAATTAAAGAATGTCAAGGAATGGATACCATGTGTAAACTTGCCTAAATACGGTCGGCCGCGGGTTTTGAACCAATTAAGAGAGGGAAGACTGATTGAGGCAGCTAAACACAAAATTGGGATCTCACAGCAAAAACTGGCCAGGAGGTTAAATGTTGGAAAGACTACGGTGTTTAGGACCCTATCAAGTAAGAATATTGTCTTCCGGAAAAGGAGGAAAGCTCCAAAATACACAGAGGCTCAGTTAGAGAGAATTCCGAGATGTTGCCGCGCTTTGAGGCGAGTGCATTTCGTCAACAAGTTGATCGTGATGGACGATGAAAAATATTTCACGTTGTCCAACTCTGAGATGAAGGGCAATGATGGTTTCTACACGGGCAATTACGAGAATGCCCCCGATGATGTGATTAAAAAGCAAAAAAAAGTTTGAGGACAAAATTTTGGCGTGGTGTGAAATTTCTGAGGCTGGCTTCATCTCGCAGCCCTACATTGGCGTTGTTCGGGGCGAAGCCTTAAATGCAGTGCTTTATATACAGAGATGTTTCTCTAAACTGCTTCAGTTTTTGAACAGACATCATGCGGATGATGAAATAATGTTTTGGCCAGATCTTGCTTCATGCCATTACGCGAGAATCACAAAGGATTGGTATGAGGCCAACAACATTGAGGCCAACAACTAACTTTGTACTGAAAGTAGACAATCCCCCTAACCTACCTCAGGCTCGCCCAATTGAAGAGTTCTGAGCAATATTGAGTCGGAAAGTCTATAATAACGGATGGGAAGCACAAAATGAAGAACAATTGCGACGCCGTATATCCAGAAAAATTAGGGAAATTAACGCTGAGGTCGTCCAAAGGATGATGCAATGCGTCAGGACAATACTTAGGTAAATCGAAAATAACGGTCCCTTGTCGATTATTTGAATTTTGTTCTATAATAAGGATAGTTAAGATAGATTGTTTAAGAATGTGATTAAAATATAAAACTATTTTTATAAGAGTTATCAGCCTCTAATTTTTTTCCCAAAACTTTCGGACCATACGTTAGCTGTGAGTAATGGTTATCCTAGAGATATAGTTTAAAAACTAATTAGGAAGCGTAAATTTAAGGACACACTTCGTAATTCTACGACCTTTCAAAAGGATATAAAGGCTCCAAAATATGTATCCATCCCGTACGAACCCCGGCTTACTCGTGGTTTGAGTAAGGTTTTCAAAAACGTGGGTATAACAGCGATTCATTCGTCGAGCAACAAATTACAACAACTTTTAGACAATCCAAAGGATAAAATTGTTCCAAATGAAAGGTCTGGGATTTACGAAATTAGTTGTAATGATTGTGATCGAAAATATGTTGGACAAACGAGACGATCAATTAACACCAGATTTAAAGAGCATATGGCTCATCTAAAATATGGAAGAACAGATAAGTCTAGTGTTGCACAACATGCTTTTGACAACAATCATAGAATAGATATTAGTAATTTAAGATTAGTTAGAAATGTGACCTATAATAGACAGTTGGATGCATTTGAGAGCATAGAAATTGTAAAATGTAATAGTAGTATGAATAGCGACAAGGGACCTATACCGTATAGCCCGCTTTACGCGTTGCTTAGCAACCGATGATTGAACCGTGATTAGTCACGCGTAAATTTCACGGTGATATCATACCGTAGCCCGCTTTACGCGTTGCTTAACAACCGATCATTGAAGCGTGATTAGTCACGCGTAAATTTCACGGTGATATCATTAGTGACGTCACCATGAAAATAGTATAAATATGGTAGATTTTGTAGTTTAAGATTAGTTTTAATCGTCTCCGGATGATGCCAACTTGGTTGGCGAAACGCGGGTCGAGCGAAGTGAAAGTGTTTTGGTGTTTGTGGAAACTACTCCGAGTGTAACAATAAACGGCCAACTGTAAAAAGTTGATGTCTGATTATGATCATGATTCTGTCTATTATTATTAGTTATGGTGTGATATTTAGTTCTATATTTGTATTAAAGTAGTAAAATTGTACCTGTATATTGGCATTCCCATATTATCTTTAAACCAGAATATCAGCGTAACGTTGTCTCCTGGAAGTGCGGGTGTTACATCACAAGGTAGTTCTGCATACTGCCCAGTCACCGCCCATATGACTTTGCCTGGTACTGAAAAAAATAAAATATATAAGTACTTATTATTAAGGATTTAAGGTACAAACCGTGTGTATATATGTGTGTATTGTATATCATATTATACAGTGCGTTAGAAAAGCAACGCATAAATTCAATATTTCTTGAGACTGACGTTTCTATCTAAAATCCTCGGACACTTCGATTTTAATTTTAATTCTGCTTATTTTGAGGTAATATACAATAATATGGCGCTCAATGTGTTCCGGATGTGACGTAATCGATAATAACAAGGGCAATAATATATTTTTCCGACAGATTCTTATAGATGAACTCTTATTTATTTCGATAAGCAGAGGTTTAAACGAATTAATAAAAATTTAATCATGACAATTCTATACGAGTACACAAAAATACCATACTGTCAGTGGCGGCTTTTATTTGTAATGTTTAGAAAAATATATAAACACATTTTATTTTATTTGAGTAAACTGACTCGCAATATAGTTTTCTTTTATTTGAAAAAGATATGAAATTCCAAAACTTTTTCTTGTGAAAGTCGGTATTTTGGTATAAATGCACCTTTCATTGAAATTCTAAAATGCCAGGAAAACGCGTGACCTTGAAAAGTTTCCAAATTTTCGCCTGCGGTGCTATTGGGTTCTCATGCACGAAGCAGATCAAATATCCTGGTAATAATGCTCGCACCCCGCCCCATAATGAAATCATGGCTACGTCACTGTATAATTACCTACTCAAAGAAACCTCTCGCTCTTCAATTTTTCAAATGTGGC